>JAVTVY010028577.1:0-11459 GCA_036873755.1 Hanleya hanleyi
AGACAAATGTTGTTGATGAAAGAAGAATAATTATGCAGATCCTAATATATCATTTAATTATCAAACAAATAATACTTTGAATTATAGGCAAAGTTGACGGCATAACTTATCAAGTTTCATTTTACATTCTGGTTCATAGTAATATTACTAGGGGAAGTGACTTCTCATACATATAGTTGATGTCTTTTATTGTTATTCCTCATGAACACTGCCATAAGTTGAGGAATATTTCACAGCACTATCAATCCCAATACCAGTCTTCGCCAATGTCATTTTCAAAGGTCTGGATTTGATGAGTTTGCATAGCTCAGTCGTTTGCATTCTCCACACACACTTGAACAATCCAGGCCATGATCCTTATTCCTTATTCACGGAAAAAACAATATTCTACCTTGCTTATATGAGGCATAATGGCCTATTATGTATTATAAAATGGCGTATCTTTGTTTTCAAAAAAAGTCGTATCTCCACCAAATAGATTTTGGTAGACTTTTAGTATGTTGTTCTGGGAACCTATTAGAAATACATACCAGTGAAAAAAATTCTGTTGCAATTTGTTTTGGGTCCAGCTCAAAAACCCAGATAGATTGCCTGGACTGTCATGAAAATGGTAAAGTTCAGATTTAGAATGACCCCATACATCCGCCATTTTGGATTTCTCCATAAATATTTTCGTGCAAGGGTATTATTTTAGGCTGAGTATAACCTTGATATGATAACGAATGGAATGAGTGTAAGTAATGACCCATTTCTTTCACGCTTAGTACCAAGTACAAGGTTTTCTTATAGGAGCAAGAGACAGGTAAACACTGAAATTTCGCGAAAAATACCTCAAATTTCAACTTGAAATTTAATATATTTCCCATGCATATCTGTTTGTAGACTTTTAGTATGTTATTCTAGAGACCTTTCGGAAATGCACTGCAGCAAAAACAATTCTGTTGCAATTTGTGGTGGGTCAAACCTCAATTTGACTGGACTACACCAATGACCTCTGCATAATAATGAATATGATATGTATCAGCGATAAGCAGATGTTCTAAGCAAGCATAACACTTACCATTCTCCAATCCATGTGATTGTCCCACTGATGGGACATACAATATGACTAGAGCCTGGTGGCCAATATTCAAAGATGGCAGCAGGCAATATACTGGACCACAAAATCTGAACCATCCTTTCAGTGATGTTGAGCCACTGCCAAAGTTTGAAGTCAATCTGCCCACTCGTTCTCAAGTTATTGACGAGACTACAGATCAGTGGAGAAAAATTTAAGATGGCAGCCGCAGCAGCCATATCGGATTACGCAGTTGCTGAAAAGCAATTGCAACCATCCGCTCACTCATGACAAGCAAGTTTTAGTGAATTGGTTCAATCGTTCTTGAATTATTGTCTGGATGAGGAAAAGTCCACTGAAAGTGGAAGGGGAAAAAACAGTCCTCAAAATTAGACCATTTATTTCACTGTATTGTGGCAATACAATTGCAGATAGAATTGAAGCTTCAATTTCTTGTATAGTGACAGGATATGGTTATGTAGGAAACTAAATGCCTGGCAATATCAACAGACATGAAATAAAAACAAAGGGTGCCCTACCTGGAAGATTTGTTCATATTTTCCATCAACTTTCATTTTGATTTCTTTAGTGGAAACCTCATCTACAAAGGATTATAACAAAAACACTTTCAATAGGAGTCCATAGAAGCAAAGAACCTGGTGCAGTTAGTGAGGATTTGGCCCCCACGAGGTACAGTTAGTGAGGATTTGGCCCCCACGAGGTACAGTTAGTGAGGATTTGGCCCCCACGAGGTACAGTTAGTGAGGATTTGGCCCCCACGAGGTACAGTTAGTGAGGATTTGGCCCCCACGAGGTACAGTTAGTGAGGATTTGGCCCCCACGAGGTACAGTTAGTGAGGATTTGGCCCCCACGAGGTACAGTTTGAGTGCCAAAAATGATATACATGTATTACGTGTGATAGAAGCTTTCCAGTTTATGATAGTCATCACAGAGAACACAACCACAGTGTATGCTCAGAAAAATTATGAGTCATTAGGACTTGGGATTTTCGAATAACAGCATGTTGAAGCGATGCATTAATGTGTTATATCATCAATTTCGAGGTGACAACAGCATGCGATTCTCTCTGTCATGTCTGTAAACATATGAAGCCAGTCCAGAACCAAAATAAACTTTATACCGAAATATTTGTCATATCAATATGTATTGTATTTGTTGTCCAAAGACGGATTTGGTTCTGGACTGGCTTCATCTGTTTACAGAGAAAAGGGTGTGCTGTTTTCACCTAAAAATTAATGATTTACCCGGTAGCACAAACGCACCACTTAACATGCTGCTATTTAAGTCCTAATGCCCCATAATTTCTCTGAGCATACAACATGTGTGGTTGTGTTTTCTATAATAACTGAAAAATTTCTTTCAAAAGTAATAAATCATATTTGGCACCTAATGGGGGGGATTCTCGTCCTATATCCCTATATAAATGATAGGGCCCCGTTATAAGAACATCTACAGAATGTGATGAAAGATCTGCTACTATTGCAATTTGTTGTAAACCAAGCACTTATTATAAAGGATTAAAAGACAGGAGAGGCCGAGCTAAAACAAAACGCCCTTAGTGGGTTTAATTATTAGTGGCAATGAGTTTTCAACTCTTCACATGTGAACCAATTTTCTATTTATATTGTTGAATGTTCAGCACTGTCCTTTATCCAGCAAACTTAGGAGTTGGACATCAACAGAGGACCAACGCAGCAGTCAGGTTACTTTCGGTCAGATTTTCAACACAACTTTGTCCTGCACATGGAGGACTTACACATCAACAGAGGACCCATCATACCCAAACTCAGCACAAGGATGTAATAGGGTAGGATCAAGTTTCTAAGATCATGCATGGTCAAAAATCCATTACCTGTTTCACTATCGGATATGTCTGAATGAGGCTTATATGCATCATCTGACTCCTCAACTACTGTTATATCAGAATCACTATCTGCATGATCAGAGCTACATTTCTCCTCATAACTCCACTTTGACAGTCTGAAAATGGAGAAATATTTCACAACTGATTGTAATTATAGACAAAAAATTACATACCGAAAAAGTATAATACCACATAATCCTTAACAATATTACAATATAATGTAGCAATGAAAGTCATATGCATGCAGCCATACTATGCACTATCTCACCAAAGTGATATATCTGCCCTGGTACTAAAGTGATGCAGGGACTAGTGATTTCATACACAGACTCAATATGTTTACTCGGCTGAGCCTATTGTTCTCTCGGCCAACTGATAGCTGGTTATATCTCTTCGCTATGGCAGATGGGTGCTGATTTTGTGAATATTTTCATTGTCAAAGGCTCTGAAGGGTTTTCTCAAAGAGCACAATTATATATAGGTCAGGTGGTGTCTCCATGAGATCAAGCTTAGTTGACGTAGGTAGTCAACAAAAACGTAGCTGAATTTTACAAGAAATGAACTGATACATATCTAAACATGCAAAGTGCTAATTACCCCGCTGTCTTGAAGATATGTAAATAGGTTGACCTGGTAACCTAGAAAAAATGGGTCAATCTCACTGATTTTCAATATGTTTCTTGACCACATGCATGTGGATGCAAATTTGGTGCTCCTATGTGGTACTGAGAAAACAGACGGATGTGCGTAGGTACAAGATGACAATACTTCAATGAGTTTTTGCTGTAGACCATGACAAGATAGGTGTCTGGTGTAAGTTCAGTAAGCCTAGGTCTCATCAGTCTTGAGGTATAGTGGTAACAAACACTTTGTGACAAATGGACTAACACTGACCCAGTGACACAGAAAATAGGTCGATCTCATTGATTTTGACAGACTATTGTTCCTTAATGATGTGTGGTGTCAGATTGGTGCAAATAGGCAAACTACCTTTGCCATTTAGCATTCTCAGGTATTGTTTCCAGTGCCTTTTCATCAGTAACACATTTTCTTTCTGGTCTGGTCACTCTCCCTAGATTTGAAAAAGAATCAAATTGCATGTCAGTGCGACTAGTGAAGAGAAGCCAGAGATCGAACGAATAGGATTGGGAACAACAAACAGAAAATTATGAACAAAACCAAGCTTATTAGTCAAGGAGCAGCTCATAAAAAGTTATCTTGCTTAACTCACACAACATTACAAGGTCTCAATCCCTCATGGAACATAATTTCTAGGGTAGGCGTGGTGTCAGATTGTGGTCAAACATTTTTCTGTATCCGAATGTTTGTGAAAGGGGTCCATGTCACAGCTCATTGTATTACTGACTGGATCGCTGCCATGTTTGACAAACTTGTTAATTGTTCAACAGCCGCCCGGATGTTATAATATATAAATGTGTAAGCAGATAGCACTTTTTGAAAAAGCAGGGCTACAGCCAGTATTCGCCAAACAGAGTTCACTTATTTTGTCACATGACCAAAAGAGGGTTTCTCATAGCCTCCTTTCCTCTGACAAAAGTTAACAACCCAAATCACAAAATACATACGGCGATAGAGTCGGGTGGGGCTCAGCTGAAAAATTTTAGCGTTGTAAAAGCGTTGCAAAGCATGTGGCTTACCATTATTACCACGAAGATCTTCATCTACTTTGACACAACCAGACTCTGGTTTGCTTGTGATTTCAGTCTGGAAAAAGAAGATATGTCTCCTGTATGACTATATCTAAATTTAAAACATCTTCAAATCTGAAGATGTAGATGGAATTTACATTTTATACGGTTCAACAACAAAAAGCAAGAACCAACGGTTTCAGAGTTTGAGCATACATGTAGCTATTCTTGAAATCTGGTGGTAACAACATAACACAACATGGATATTTCTGCATAATAACAATATCCAAGGTCAATTTTAGCTGTAGCCCATGACCAGATGTGTGGCTGGTGTAAGTTAGCCTAGATATTAATTCTAAATTTGTGAAAAATGGATCAATGTGACCCAATGACCCAGAAAATAAAGATCAATCTGACTGATTTTCCTTGAGCTTCTGCTTTTTGACCACAAGCATGAAGAGGTAAATTTAGTGCTTCCAGGAAAAGTCGCTCTTGAGGTATGGTGGTAACAACTATAAGGTGACAAATCATCGCAGTATCTAGAAATGTTCTGGAGGTTCTAATCCCAAACCTCAAAGCTAGGGGTTCTGAGGGTGCTATTAGCCCATTGACTGGGCCTGGGCTCAGGCCATTTTAGAGGAAAACAACACATTTACAGGCAATCAAAATTAACTGAACTGAAACAGTTTGAGAAGGCGTTTTCAAGAAACTTTTGATAATCCGGAACATTTTTGTAACCAGAAAAACATTTTCTTGACCAATTAACTTGCGGCACTGTTTACCAACATCGATAACCTCCAATGTTTGAAAATTATTCAATCGCCATTGGCGATCAAGTGCTATATTACATTTTCAGTTTTGGTTAAACTATTGGAGTGCAATTATAGTGCTCGCTTTGTGCAATGACTAGCATACTAGCTAGTAGGAAGTCGGTGAAGTCGATACACATGCATAGAAAGGACAGAGAATTACCATTTGAAAATAAGTCTGTCGTGTAATAACTTTGAGAATTTCATTTCTTTGGATAATTCCACACATTTGGGATGTATATTTTGCATACTTACTCCAAAATATGGAAAAACATCAGATGCTTCAGAGGAACCACAGGAATTCTCTATTAGACAGGTTAGATCTTTCAATCTTCCACCTGGTGTAAGAGAATACTCTTTCTCCCACTCACTGTCGTCAGCTTAATCGTATCCCCAACACCCAGGACACCATTTGAGTAACTAGTATGCAGGCTTAAATCCTGAAGTGAAACAAATTATTTAAATTAAAATACAGAAAACCCTTCAATAGTTTTTTCTTATAAGTGGACCATTATGTTTAATATAGGTAGTTGCTCTCACATACTACCAGTGCATGGACACAATGCTTCACATTTTGTCTTCCATGTGCTTGGACAAGGAGAGGGACACCCACTGATATCATTTTGATTACAGCTCCACACTTTCAGTGTGGGCTCAATAAAGAAATCCCAAGGCTCTATGTTTTAGCTAATAAAAGATTAACAAGCAATATGCAAAGCATGTGGCTTACCATTATTACCACGAAGATCTTCATCTACTTTGACACAACCCGACTCTGGTTTGCTTGTGATTTCAGTCTGGAAAAAGAAGATATGTCTCCTGTATGACTATATCTAAATTTAAAACATCTTCAAATCTGAAGATGTAGATGGAATTTACATTTTATACGGTTCAACAACAAAAAGCAAGAACCAACGGTTTCAGAGTTTGAGCATACATGTAGCTATTCTTGAAATCTGGTGGTAACAACATAACACAACATGGATATTTCTGCATAATAACAATATCCAAGGTCAATTTTAGCTGTAGCCCATGACCAGATGTGTGGCTGGTGTAAGTTAGCCTAGATATTAATTCTAAATTTGTGAAAAATGGATCAATGTGACCCAATGACCCAGAAAATAAAGATCAATCTGACTGATCCATGAGCTTCTGCTTTTTGACCGTGCAACATTTATGTGGAAATGACCACGTAATCTAATAACATGATCACAAGAACATGAAGAATTGAAATCTTACTCCAAAACATTGTGGGTAATGATAGGACGTTGTACGTTTTGGTGAGGATTCAGCCAGAGTGAGGTGTGGTTTAAGTGCCAAAAAGAAAGATTACTTTACACGTGGGGGGGGGGTATAATGAAAGGACCTTGCACGGTTTAGCGAGGATTTGGCCCCATGAGGTGCAGTTTGAATGTCGAAAATTAAATATTATGTATAAAGAAATTCCTCAGTTACCAAAGCAAACACAACCATGTTGTATGCTCAGACAAATTATGAGACACGTGGGTGCATTTGTTCCGAGGTAAAACCAGCACCTGTTTCTCTTTGTAAAAATATGAAGCCAGGTCAGAACCAAACCCATCTTTGGACAACGAAAACGTATTGACAGAACAAATAAGTTTATTTTGGTTCCGGACTGGATATATTTACAGAGAGAAACGGGTGCTGTTTTCACCTCCAAATTGACGATTTAGCACAAATGTATACTTCAACATGCTGTAATCCAGGAACCGAAAGTCTCAGTGTTCCATAATTTCTCTGAGCATACAACATGGTTGTGTTATCTTGGATAATTACTGACGACTTTCTTTCATATGTTATATTTTATTTTCGGCACTCGAACTGGCACCTCGTGGGGCCGAAACCTCGCTAAGCCGTGCCAGGTCCTTTATTACATTCACTGGCTGATTTTTTACCATAAACTTGAGTGGGGTTGAATTCTGATTAGCATTCAGGTAAACATATACAGGTACCTGTACAAGGTAGCCGTGCAGCCCAATGTATATATCCTATCAGGTTACAGATAGCATGTTCCCAGGTTAAACATGCAGAATAAACAGAACAGCTACTAATGTTTGCACAACATGCTGCAATTATTGTCGCACCATTTCCCGGCTCTGCGCATGCTAAGAGTTTACGAGGTCGGGGGCTATCTCAAAACTTTGAATCTTGGAGATGCGAAAGTGATTTCAATCCGTAAATATTAGCTGGCGGTCAAATTAATTATATACGTATGCCGCACCATTCTCTTGAAGGGAACAATGTTAAAAGGGTGCAAAGGGAAGAATAAGGGCACTTTTTAGATATTCCTCAAACCATTAAGAAAGCGGATATGCTTTCAACATATAGCTAGATTAAAATTGCTACGATAAAATGAGTAGCTGTGGAAATTAGCTACCCCCCGCTCCCCAAAAAAATACAACGAAAGACAAATATACTTTTCCCAATCCCATCCATGATGCGCTGCAGTTTTCCAAACATGATGTAAATTATGCTTCATGGCTTAACCGCTATAACCCTATTAACAATTAGCTGCAACAACATGACAGGCTCAGCCAGTACAGAAAAAATCCAGCTGCAAAACAGTGGTTAATAAATTATATTACAGTTTACTTTGCCCGGTATATCACTGCAACATTTCAACAGTCTGCATTCTCAATGCAGACATCATTTTCACACATGTACGGCTTAACATGATTGGTCCTTGATGGGGTCAAAGTTCATCCCCTAGCCCTGTTAGCAGTGGATAAAAACAGTCATAGTTAAAGTTGGGGGGGGGAGGCATATAAGCCAGACATAAGTAATCCGCTCAGCCAGGTACCGTGTTGAATAGCTGCAGAGGAAATGCACAGTGAGGAATGAGCTAAATTACCATCTGCAATGCAGGGTAGTACGGATACTTTTTCCACTCAAATTTCTGCTGAATAACTTCAAATCAACCGTTCGTGTTTTTTTTTAAATGGGTGCACGTGTACTTGGCATTCTTATGGACGGCGTTGCCCTTCGCCTTTCTTCGTGACAACCACTTTTTACCTTCAGACAATTTTTATACTGAAACGTGCGCCAAACACCAATATCCCAAACATACATTAAAAAAGCATGCCATGCCACCAAAGAGGAAAGCGGATTGCAGCTAATTTTGGATGGACTGTGTGAGAATCTAATCTTGTTGTAGTGGGGCTGTGGAGGGGGATCATCTGTATATATGGTATGAGGCAGGGGCCATTGGACAACTCCATAGCAGGAGTGGGGCACAATTGATTCAATCCATTTCAAGATAATTTTGAATGGTCCTGTGTGCGATAGTCATTCATCCATACCGTATTTCTAATTGTGTCATTCAACCTGTGGCAATGCAAAATATTCGACAATTTACACCCAACCTTGACCAAACAACCATGCCAACTGTTCAATGGATTGAACATAATTTCTAACATCGCTTTCAACCTATTTGCTGTACGGATTGGGGTGTCTCTCGTGTCATTGTGGGATATTATAGTTACGGATTGGGGTGTCTCTCGTGTCATTGTGGGATATTATAGTTACGGATTGGGGTGTCTCTCGTGTCATTGTGGGATATTATAGTTATGGATTGGGGTGTCTCGTTATTGTTAATGAGTGACGCAATTTGAAGAAAGGGTATTGCCCCATCACAAGCAATGAAAAACCGTGTCGATGTACACAGGAGAGCATATATTGCAGTCATGCAAGTGGCCATGCACATTTGACTATGGACTGAAGACCAAACACTCAGTATGAAACATGCAAAAGAAAGGAAGTAGAATCAATAAACAGGATTCAACTGCTTGTATAAATGTCAATATTAGACAGGGGCCAGTTACACTGATCATAGAAACAAGGTTTAGAAATGTTTAGATGCAGGTGTGGTTTAGATGCAGGTGTACCGTGTAGAGCTCTTAGACTCTCCAATAAAAATTTACCCTCATTTGTGTTACATGTACCCTAAAGAAGCAAATTTTCTCCGTTGCTTTGTAGTTATCAGTGAGTAAAAACCAAGGGAGAAGTTTGAATCATTAATGGTTTGAGAAATATTAATGTTTGCACTACTAGTGACAGTGACTTAAATTCATCTAATATTCACGGATTGCAATGATACCCTCGAATCTCCTCGCTACGAAGTTTGGGAATGGCCCCGAAGCATTACGGAATTTCACGGCTCATGCTGAGAGCTTATGAGGTCAGGGGCTATCTCAAAAGTTCAAGGCAAGGAGATGTAATGGTGATTTCTATCGGTAATATTAGCTGAAGGAAGACGAATTTGGGGGTCAAATTAATCACATATATATGGCGCACCATTCTCTCGAGTGAAACAATGTTAAAAAGGGCGCAAAGGTAATAAGTGCGCCTTTCAGATGTTCCTCAAACCATTAACAAAACCATACGCGTTCGGCATAGCTACTACAACAAGAGTAGCTATAGTAAACTTATAGCTATCCGCAACCTACAAAAGTACTATAGTGATACCCCTTAAAAGATCCCTGAACTTACCAATCTTAAATCACCAATATCTCCTGATTTATCTTCTTGGTGAATACGAAAATGAAAATAATAAGACCGAGAGAAGCAATTAAGAACGAAATTCTGAGATAAGAAAATAAATGCACTAAATTGAGTGGTAATACAGAATCAATATTGTATATACCGATTTTCAGATTCACTGGTACTGATTCTTTACTCCTCCTAACAATCTTCAATCTTGGGCTTGGCATGTTGTTGTTGTTGTTGTTGTTGTTGTTGTTCCGGACGTCCCTCCTTTCAGACCAGGAGCACCCAATGATGAATACAACGTGTCAGATACACCAACGGCCGTACCCATCTCCAGAACAAACGTCACTATGGTGACACCGTCATGAGCATCAGACTGGGGGTGCATCGTTTGACCGGGGATGATGCAGCAACTGACCCCATTTCAACTCCGCTTCGTCGTCCTGCCATGAAACGCGCCTCTTCATGCAAATACCCAATTCCAAACGTTTCAGGGATATTGCAATCGACACTATATCGAATTATTATTTTACGGTCAGAGGACTGATGTCACATGTCAACAACAAACGTAACGATTTAATACTCTGATACTTACAGACAGTCAAATAAACATCCACAGAAGGTTGAGAAAGGTTTGTCATTTCCTGTTTTGTGCCCGTTTATCTCCCTTTTTCGGCGAAGGCGAAAAATGTGTGTCCGCTAGGTGGCGTCGGTTTTTCTCATTGTGTGCGAGGGAGATCGTGAAATCGCGTGCAACACGAATTTCTTGCACTGCCCACTTTCTGAGGACTTTCTAAAAACGATGTCACATGGTAGTTTAGCAGTCATAAATTGCTTTGCAGCAAAATACTTGTGAGGACCCGGGAGCAAGTCCTCATAAGTCCTGGAGGTCCTCGTTTGGTTGGTGTGCATTCAAGTCAGAGTCCTCAGTTGTGTGGGAATACAAACACACCCATACACTCGTAATATGAGGAACAACATTCTTACCTTCATACAACAATGTTTTTGCAAAATTGTAACGATCGTAAATACATTGTTGAGCGCTCGTTACAATGTTGCACGTTAACCCACTTGAAAATGCGTTTCCAATGAAAAAAACTACACTACACTGTTTATTAAGAGAAACTACATTGGGAACATTGTCTCCCATAGAGAATCGACAAAACTTTCTCTTATAAGAGTCCCTTTTCAATATGTAAGAAACGTTTCAAGGACCGGCTGCTGAACATCGCAACAACGTCGGTCCGCGGAAAGATAGTAAGAATTCACGTTCTGGTCCTCAAATTACGGCTTCTGTGTGCACACACACACACACACACACACACACACACACTATTTGAAATCCTTCTTTTTGACATCGGTGTAGCATAGGAAGAAGTAGATTCCTAAACAATACCAGAATCAGCCATTTGTGACACATCGTCTAAAAGAGATTCTCTCAGGTTGTATGGCATCGGGTAGGGTTCACTTCTAATAGCAATATCGAAAGCCAATACCAATGTATGTTGGAAGGTCTAAAAAGACATCTGGGAATTTTTGGAGTATCTTACTT
>JAVTVY010028578.1:0-10625 GCA_036873755.1 Hanleya hanleyi
TATGCGCGCCTAGCTCTACGGGTGTAGTCCGTGATACGTACTATTCTGATGGGTTAGTCCAAAATAGAGAGCAACAACAACAACACAGATTACAGATCAATCCTTTTATTATGCGTGAACATCATAGGAATGCATGTACTGACCTGTGGGGGTTTCCCACAATGGCGTTCACCTTCGTGTCTTTTCGTGTACGTCCGTGTCTTTTCGGTTACGTCCGTGTCTTTTCGGTAAAGTCCGTGTCTTTTCGGTAAAGTCCGTGTCTTTTCGGATCGGTGACGTCCGTGTCTATCATCCGGGCACTTCGCGTCTGCGCCTGCATTGGGTATGTATAAGGGTCTTCATGCGCGCGCGCGCAATGCGGCTCAGTCGTACACCAGTACACCAGTCTCGATCCTCGACTTGGGGTAGAGTGTGCTAAAAATAGATTACCAGCTAGCGTGCTATAAAAGGGAAGCGGCCTTGCCATTTCGTCAGACACTCTATCAACCACCAAGATGTTCACTTGCACAACTTGCCAGAAGCAGTTTACTCGTCTAGATAATTTACGACGCCACGAGGCCTCCACCCACAACGATGGACTGTATACTTGTATAACCTGCGCACGGTCATTTAATCGGGAAGATGCTTTACTGCGCCACGAACGTTCAATTCATGGGCCACCCAAGCGTCCATGCGAGGATTGTGATCAACTCTTCAAACGACACAGTCAGTTGCTGCGACACCAACGGTTGATTCATGGTCCGTCTCTACGGTTTGAGCGATAACTTCCTACTGAAGAGGAGCCACGGAAGGTGAGATCCAGTGAAGATAAGCCCGGGGAGACGAACGCCACTGGTGATGCGATGAAGGAGAGCCCGCCTATACCCACAGTTCAGAAGAGCCTGAATATCCAGCCGGATCCCAGCGTTACGGTTTCGAGTCCTGACAACATCGAACATTTTCTGGTGGAGCCAATAAATGTTCCTAGCGATCTCTTACAGGACAACCATCCAATCAGTGACATCGATCGGCGCCATTGGTCCATGACACGGTACTGTTTCCACCCTCAAGATATCTACAATTTCCCACTGACCAACCGCACCTGTCTACGCAGCTACGTGGAAGCAATCTTCAACGATCAAACTACGGCCTTTACATTGAATGTCGCTTTCGGGTACATCTTACGTCACAAAAAGACGGACCAGTTACAGTATTATTATCCCAGTGCCAACAACCATGTGTTTGACCAGCCGGTCACCATCATTAACCGGGGGTCACTAAGAGACGATGCTGGAGATACTGGACACCGTGAAACCCTGAGATGGGCGCATCGTCAACGCCCCAACATTCAATGGGAGGTAGAGAGGGTAACCAATGTCACGTTTTTCCTGACCAAGCTGACCGATCACCCACATCGGTTGAATGCGTCACCCGTGCACTGATGAATATCATGCCGTACACACACTCTATGTCTACATGCTGCTCGCTGACTTGAGCTCAGTAAACCCTTGTACCTAATGTGACAATGTGTTAAATAATAAAACATGGTGATTGATATTTCAATTTGTTTTGCTGTGAACATACTAAACATACCCAGGGCGGCTCCCCCAGCCTGGGTATGATGTAACATTGGGGTAATAAACTATATAAACATTGCTGAACTTGTTGTTATTCACGACAACCGCTATCCGATTGTATAATACTCCGCGCGCGTCACACACTTGCGCAGACCCACCAAACCACGTCCGAAGGTGAACGCCATTGTGGGGGAAAAAAACCCCAGTACATCAACACACACAAACAAGTCTAGACATGTACCCAAGGTCACGCCCCATTCACCCCAACCGGAAGTGACGTCAAAACCCCCACGTGACCTGCGCAGCAGAATGGATACGACACCCTAGTGTAACCCCCTCACCTAGGCTTCACATGGATACCTCATACGACTCCATTGGCCCATTCGTGGCTTCCCTAGCTCCAACACGTCTAGCGGGACCCATACAGGGTCCAGTTTTCGACACTAGGTGACCACATCCCGACAGAAATGGCCAGTTTTCGACACCGGATGTGCCGCCATCTTGAACATACGTGCCGCCATCTTGGATATGTCCCATAATGCACCGCGTCAAAATACTCGCTTCTGATTGGACGAGAGCTCCGCATTGCATCTGCGCATGCGCAGAATGATATTCCTACCGCACACCCAACCCATCAGATGACCCTTCATCTAGGCTTCACTTTGATACCTCACTCGACCCCATTGGACCATTAGTAACTCCCCTACATGCCAACACGGCTATTTCCATACCCTTGGGCCACCGCGCATGCGCAGAATGGTGACAACGCCCGAGCCGCTAGTCCAGTCAGATGCCCCTTCACGTAAGCTTCACTTTGATACCTCATATGAGCCCATTGGACCATGAGTAGCTCCCCTAGCTCCCAACACGGCTATTTCCATACCCTTGGGCCACCGCGCATGCGCAGAAGCCCGATAGTTCAACCCCACACCCAGCCCATCAGATGCCCCCTCACCTAAGCTTCACTTTGATACCTCACTCGACCCCATTGGACCATGAGTAACTCCCCTACATGCCAACACGGCTATTTTCATAACCTTCGGCCACCGCGCATGCGCAGAATGACGATAGTTCAACCCCACACCCAGCCCATTAGATGCCCCTTCACCTGAGCTTCACTTGGATACCTCATTCGACCCCATTGGACCATGAGTAGCTCCCCTAGCTCCAACACGGCTATGTTCATACCCTTCGGCCACCGCGCATGCGCAGAATGACGCTAGTTCAACCCCACTAGTCCAGTCAGATGCCCCCTCACCTAGGCTTCACATTGATACATCACTCGACCCCACTGGACCAGTAGTAACTCCCCTAGCTCCAAAACGGCTATTTCCATACACTTTGGCCACCGCGCATGCGCAGAATGACGCTAGTTCAACCCCACACCCAGCCCATCAGATGCCCCCTCACCTAGGCTTCACATTGATACATCACTCGACCCCACTGGACCAGTAGTAACTCCCCTAGCTCCAAAACGGCTATTTCCATACCCTTGGGCCACACGAGTTGTCTCCCTTGCGTCAGTGTGTGCAGATGGCGCTATGATCGACGCCGTGATGTGGAAAGGGCGTCCCCACACCATCCTGGAGCCGCCATTTTGTTTGTTGATTTTCTGCGGAGATACACGGGACAATAAACGCTCGACCCTAGGGTGGTACAGATGTTAGACTGATCCTATTAACATGGTACAACACCTATAGATTATGTTTATTATTATATGGCTTAGAGGTTTTTTTAGGGTAATGTGAGGGTTTTTTCTCCCCGTGACCTCCCCACCGCCTCGTTTGCTCCCTTGCGCCGCCATTTTGAACCCACCACCACCACCCACAGGCCGCCATTTTAAACCCACCACCACCACCCACAAGCCGCCATTTTAAACCCACCACCACCACCCACAAGCCGCCATTTTAAACCCACCACCACCTCCCACAGGCCGCCATTTTAAACCCACCACCACCTCCCACAGTGACGTCATATGCAAATTTCTGAGGTCAAATTTTACTCGCTTCTGATTGGCTGTCACCTCCTCATTTCCTCCTCAATTATGCAAATTTCTGAGGTCAACGGACATCAATTTGCTCTTTACCTACTACTTATAGATAATGTATTTACATTGTTTGTGGCAGTCCTGGAACGTTTGTGTAAAAGAGACGGTAAATTATATGTAGCTTTTGTTAATTTTAAAAAAGCGTTTGATTTGGTTAATAGAGGCAAGTTGCTGTCTCTGTATTGTCAAATATGGCCTACAGGGATTTACAAGGAAGCCAAAGCTTCTGTGAACAGCCATGCGGGACTAACGGAAGAATTGCTAGGTTCAATCGGTTTGAGGCAAGGCTGTAGTCTTATTCTCCTACTTGTTTCGATGCACATCAGCTAGATACGGATATAACCGAAAGTAATGAAGATGCGGCACAATTTTTCACAGATTGAGTTATTTTTATTATTATTTGCTGACGATGTTGTTCTTTCCTCATTCACACCGAAAGGTCTACAAAGACAACTTAATGCACAACCTGTACTTGTCAGATATGTCAAGTTTGTGTACATATTGCTATAATGAGGCTGCATGAACACTGAAAGTGTTTTATGTCGCGCATTAAGTCGTTAAGTTCTACAAATTAAGCCACGTTTTTGTTGTAGCTGTTCATGTGTTCTTGAATGACATGACCACACGCCCACTAGCATCGGTTGAGCGGTATTAGATGACCACACGCCCACTAGCGCCGGTTGAGCGGTATTAGATGACCACACGCGCACTAGCACCGGTTGAGCGGTATTAGATGCATATATTCAAGAGCAATGATCTAATAGCTCTATCAATTCATCTGATGGAAATTGATGAACTGTTTGACCGTTAGATAGAAGAAACAGCCCAATCCGGGAAGATATTAGCAGAATGCAAGTTCTTATTCAAACAACAAGTCTGCGAGGCCCGACGCCGAAACAAGCGCTGCATTCAAGTCACAAACGACAATCACAATGATTTGTACAGAGGGAAAGCCTTGGGAACGAAACGTCCAACAGCAGAATCTCATCATATACAGAAAACAATTAAATGCGACAAATAAAGGTGGTGGAAAAATATGCTGATAACCTGAGGAGCATCGGACGCACTCAAAAGTCAAAGTCTGCAGATATCCCGAGTAAACCGTTCAGTCCTCTGACTTGACAATAACGAAAAATGAATGGAGTGTCAATGAGACAAATGCTGGGGCGTCCGGTCTTGGGAGAGAATTTTTAATGACGCAAAATGGGAGAATGAGAATGGGAATTTTTTCTTTTCTTTTTCGTGTATTTTTGGATGTCTGTATGTCTGTCAGTTCGTTTGTTTTTCTTGTAACAAACTTTGCTTGTACATATATTTTTTTCATGGTAACTTAAAAAAGTGTGTATTTATTGTATAATTGTATATATAGATATGTGTGTTTGTGCTTTTGCATATGTACATACATATTCGCAAATATGTAGAATTTGTATGTTCATGGATATTCACCATTAGATAAGCGTTTGTATATAGAGAAAATGTGAATATATTGAACAGATTACAAAGGGTACAAACAATACAAATTTTTTTCTTCAAAATATCGTAAACTAATCATAAACAGAAGATAATATATAATACTATACACTATTACTCATAAAATTTAACTGAAACAACTGTAACTTCAATTATATACTCAGTCCATTTATTTACCTAATTATTTAAGTTTTCGTATTATTAATTTCTCGTTTCTTTTGTTGTATATTACATGATTATATAATTAGCATGCACACATATGCGGATAATAAACTGCACGATTATGTTCTATGAAGATAGGTGTAGTTGCTTTTAGGTAGACGGAAATCCTTTAGCTGATACGTTTGAAAAGCCAAAAATTCTGCACAAAATGCCTTGTTTGTTCGGGAAAACAATACCCAAGTTTTATAATCCAGTGTAAACGTGAAACATCGTCGACTTATGCTAAACGTAACATCGTATTTCCTTAGCTGTCGATTCCTGTTTATGTTTTGTTTGTTATTCGTGCTTTGTATTCCATATTATCTAACTAACTGCGCGTATCAATTATTGATATTACGTTGTAGCGTTCAGTTAGCAGGAAGTTAATTATATGATGAATTTCCGTGTTTGAGCTGATGAAGTCATCTCTTCCTGAAAGAGTAGATGTGCTAGATTGCGACGATATTGATAAAGTGTTGGATAGGTGTGGACTGGTGTTAAATCAGGAAGTGAATGTATTGTTGGCTTGATAAGATTGGGATAAGAGTCAGTGTTAAGTTAATGCGTTAGTACCATACCCCGGTTGTATTGTAGATATTCGCTCTGTATTGTTTGGCTTACATATATGTTTTTGAATTTCCACCGAATACAACGTGACTGATGATTATGATATCAGAACCAAAGATGTGTTTGATTAGTAAGTACGTAATTGGATGTCAAAACATGAAAATTCGGAACTAATGTCATTCACCCCACTGAAATACTCCAATATATATATATATAGATTAACATTATATATATAATGATATATATAGATTAACATTACGGGTGGTCATTTATCTGATTTTTATCACCCGATGGAGTTTGGTAAAACCCATGTGAAACGAGCTTCCGCGAGTTTCATATAGTTAAGGAATCATGAGTAAAATGATTTATTTTTCACATC
This sequence comes from Hanleya hanleyi, assembly GCA_036873755.1. Taxonomy (NCBI): domain Eukaryota; kingdom Metazoa; phylum Mollusca; class Polyplacophora; order Lepidopleurida; family Hanleyidae; genus Hanleya; species Hanleya hanleyi. The sequence continues at coordinate 6,221 of JAVTVY010028578.1, forward strand.
ACAATATTTTTAGCATATTTATGTTGAAAAATAATCGAAAGATACTTAGCAAAATGTGACCGTATAATACACGTTTTGTATTACATTTCCGTTAGCCGCTGTGATGTGAAACAAGCGCTGGATGAGCGCAAAGACCTCCGTCGAGGCAACAGGGTCCGTAGGGGAATACATCGCTGAATAACATAGGGCCGGATGCCAAGCTCAATTTTGCATTTGTTGGACGTTAACTCCACCAATGGTAATTAACCTGGGATTGAGGGTTCCCCACTAGCATGTCCAGCCAGGGATGTGGAAGTGACATTCCCCGCACATAAGTTTTGTCTGATTTCACGTGCTTGAAATATTGGGGTATGGAATAGAGTATATTGATGGAAAACCTTGAATAATGCTTGAGGCATTAGGCCCCTTCTCAACCCCACCTCCCCCTGAGAGGATGCCCCCACCCAAATCAACACGTTAGCGACAGAAATGAGACCCTGTGTGCCTAGTTGTACAAATTTGCTTGTGATTTTGTGCTATAGGCCCGACACATCAACAGTTCATATTTTGTATGTGTACAGTATAGCATCATCATTGAGAGAATCCTCTACAAAACACACCTGATTTTACCGACACTCCGTTTTGATCACCTACAGGTCACCTTCACCATACTGTATCAATGACCATGGACTTGTACATGTATCACATTCATATTGAATGGTGATGGCTGATGAGAATATTGCCCATATGGAACAAATGGCTGGATTCCAGCAAATAAAAAGTTCATATTAATCATAAACAACATACAGTTAATAATATTATCAAATAATTATGTATATTCCTTGTCGACATAAATATATTACAGACAATATTATGACTGAATCATGGTAACAGATATACACCTGAATCACACCATTTGTAGATCACTGTCAGGTTATCGCTTAACATTTAACAATTTCCGAAAATGACGGCATTTTAATATCTGTCCAACCTGATATAATTTACTGGCTTACCTATTCATAAATGCGTATTGGCTAAGATCACATTATGCCTTGTATATATACTGTGCGTATGGAGCTGTTTGTAACTTTGTTCACTGCTGAAGATGCTATAACTAATAGCAAAATATACAGAATAAATTGTGATTCCTACTTGGAGTTACTTTTCTTCTCTACAATTGAAGTAAAATGGTGTGTTCTTGTGCATTTTGACAGAATATTTAGACTTTGAAGATGATATGTAATGATGCCCCAAAATGAACTGAATTTTCCGTGTCATCTGTCTGTCTGTCTCTCTGTTTGCCCATCTTTCTTGTCATACCACATATGCAGCTGGTGAATGATCAGAAGCCTAATGAATTGACTGATCTTCACCTGTTTTATCGAGGTCAAATTTAGCATTAGCAATAATATTTAACGGAGTGAAGATAGGCTCTCCAAATTCATAATACAATTGGTGACTGACTATTTTCTCAGGTTATATACTGTATATTATGATATAACATGAACTATAGCTAGGCATTCTAAATTGATACCACATATGCAACTGATGATGGACCTGAAGTTTATGAATATGACTGACATTGACCTATTTTCTCAAGGTCAAAAACTGTAAGTTAAGTCACATCTTAACTGCTAACATACACCTCAAATCTAACATTGTCATCATTTTGTTGTGGCTGTGGTTTTTCTTCCAGAACAATTTAGCGAATTTTGCATGTGTTTCAACAGTCTCGTGCTTCAATAGTAACTTAAACCATGCTGTATCGACTGAGCTGTTGAAATAGCCTTCATTTCCTAGCACTGACATACTGCATCACTGTCGAAATATGAGTACCAAGACAGAGTGATAGATCACACAGCCAGTGAAGGTTCCCGATTTAAATTGAATGTCGTTATTGCCTAAGTAGTATTAACAGCATTTTACAACAACAACAATTCGCTGACTTACAGTGAAAAATTATAGTGAAAGGTATCTATTTTTTGTTGTTTGGCATTTTTATTTGCTGGCATTGTTTCCGATAGAATACAACAGCCTAATTCATACTATCAGGAATAAAAAGGGGGTTAAAATCTTTATGTTCAAACTTCCGTAGGAAATATAAAAGTGGCAATTTGAAATTTTATTTTTATTCGATTTTTTGATGTCGGTGGGCCCACGAAGCGCAAAGTTGGTATTGCCTCACACTGGGTTTCACCCATTGGTGAAGAAATCCCTTCTACCACGGATGATTCCTGATTGCTCATCCTCCAGGGGTATCTGCCCCCCCCCCCCCCCACTCTGTCCCATCCTAAAACAATTGCCACCCCTAATAGGGGGTGTGCCGAAATTGGGGAGATCTAAATCCCTGTGAGTACCAAATTATGTGTTACAAAATTGTGTGAGAAAATGCTCCTCGCCCGTGTTTCACACGAGCTTTCATTTCAATTGTGTCCAAAATCATTGCTTCAAAATTTCGTCGGGAACCATGACAAACCCTATTGGAAATCACATGAGTCGTGGGTTCTCCATATGACAATTATTTGGCGGGAGATTTCACGTTGCATTCCTAGACCTCCGTCTGATCGACGGAGGTAAAAATACCAATATGCATGCAATGAATTAAATATCTAAAAGTAAATTTGTTATATACATGTAGTTTCTGCATACAAGATTCCAAATTCATTCATTCATTAAGCATTCACTAATATTACTATCAAATAATATCTATAGTGAAGTTTAATATAGCACTTGCTAATGATCGTTATTACGTTTCTTACAACAGCGTTAACTTTTAACACCAGCATATCACGTTTAGAATGACAAAGGATTTCGAATGTTCATTCCATCGCAATAAAGAATTTGTTCGGCAGTTTTCTGCTCTTGTCCATTACAGTGGACTTCTGGCTGAAATGCACATAGCGGAACGGTCGCCTTGATAGCTACCTTGGAAAGTACTTTTGCTTCGCGAGATTGTGGGTAGTAAAACACAACCATGCAAATGCTTCCCTTTATGAGCGTGTGACTCTACAAGTTACATGAAATGTCTTTATCGTATGGAGACTACAGTTGGTGTGGTGTTATCCGGACAGAAAAGCGTTTTTGTATATTCTATTTCCTTGTCTTACCTCTTCGCTGTGTGAAAAATAGCAATGAACAACTGTTCGATCAGCCCATGTTGACTAGAATCACCGATAACGTTAGCTGCTTTTGTTTCTAAAATCAACTAAATTCAATGTTTGGTTATATGAATTGCATCTCGGCTCATCCCTGCCTTGAAAATATGCAAAATAGAGGAGATTCCTTGTATATTGACCAAGTAATCAGGACGATAGCTCATTCCATATTAAATATACAAAGGGCATATATATTTTATCAATTGAAAGGAGAGGTAATATTGGAATGTTGTACTCATTCCATGATATTTAGTAATACAATTCAATTTCATAGTATAGTTAGGCCATGGGTTTCAGCAAGCCGGAAAATAATATGTAGTGATAAATTGTTTCTATACTCAGGAGAAAAAAATAACGGTTGCAATTGTTTTAAGGCCATAGTATACTCGGTCATATAATGTCAATTTGCTTCCTAAATCGTAAACCTGCTTGAATTCAATGCCTTAATCTCCATTAAGCTGCACAATCAAACGTAGAAAACGGAAGTTAAAACTAAAAGTTAACTCCCCTAGGAGAGAGTTGTCCGCCCCTAGGAGAGCTCTCCCACTCAATCCAGCGTGGTCACTATAAAGGTCACTGCAAGCCTCATTCCAATCCTCTTTCTCCTGTTTGCTCGAGCAGTGCACATCTAGGGAAGTGTTCAGAGTCAATTTTACAACATTAGTTGTTGTTGTCTCGCTGGTATATCCTTTATCAAGTGTTGACTTTGTTGTTTATTAGGAACTTACTTATTGTATTATTATGTCTGAAGTTCCGACTTGTATTCCTTGTCGTACGTGCGGGCAAAATTTGTCCCCTTTGGACTCTCACACGGCTTGCTTTTCTTGTAAAGTTTTGTGTTATCGTGCGTCCACGTGCGCGGAATGTGTATTATGGGATCCGACGGCTTGGAGGAGTTATGCCCAGGCTCGTCGTGCCTTTCTTTTACATGCTTGTGATGACCCGTCTATTTCGGAGATCGACAGACGGGTCTTAGAAATTTCTTTGGTCAATGATATGAAGTGTAATGAGGATCTTGACCGAGCTGGTCAAGACCCAGTTTCTCCCGCGTCGGTATGTATTCCATACTATCCTACACGAAGATAATTCTAGGTTGCTAGACAGTTTGACCCGGTCCGGAGATTCATTGTCTAGGGTCGATCCAAAACCCGTTCCTTTGTTACGCTCAACAAAGACCAGGTCGGTCTTGCCTGGCCATTCCATTGTCTCCGTCAGACAAAGAATTCTTTGCCACATGTTATTTCGCCTCTGTCTATCGGTACCACATGTTT
>JAVTVY010028579.1:0-108389 GCA_036873755.1 Hanleya hanleyi
AGTTCAAATATTAGGGTTGTTTCAAATTTATGTTATTAAATTATTAATAAAATAAAATAAAATTTTTAATTAATTTTAATAATTTTTTTAATTATTAAATTATTTTTTTTCTTGCTAAATGTGGTTGAAATAAATATCATACTGATAATGCTGGGTAACATCTCTTGTATTGTTATGCCATTTCTGCGACAAAATTGAGACCTTTTGGAGCAAATATAGGCAAAAAATGACTGATTTGTCAGTACTAGGGCCAAATAGTCAATGCTAAATATGACGAGGTTCATTTAACACAGCTGGTAATTATGAGCAAATGAACTTTCAAGATACAATAAAATGTAAATGGAAGAAAGGAAATTCACATAGATACAATTACATGCTTTTTTTCAAAATCGCGACCTCAGTTCAAATTTTCAATGCTTCAAATCATTTATGCATTAATTCACTTTATATCAGTCTAAAACCACATGAAATTAATACTAATTATATCACCTGTAAAAACTCAGATGTTTGTTCCACACATAAAGAATTTCCAAAATGCCTTTTGCATTTGTAACTTTAATGAGACAAATAAAATCTGATTAACTGAGTCAACAGTTAATCTGACTGTTGAGGGTTTCTCATTGTTGTGTGTTTATTGTCAGTCACATTTCCATCATAGCATATACTTTCTCTTCATTCCATTTCCACTATCTCCAGGACTATAAGTATGTAATTCTCTTTCATATTCATATCAGAGATCTTGTAGGTAGCAAGAAACATGGATTACAGGCACCAAATATTAGCAAGCCCCATACAACCCTCTCCCCCCCACACACACATCAACTCTGGGAATTTCGCACAGTGTGACTCAGAGGTATGCCTCCAACTCTGTTGGAAGATAGGCCTTTCTCACTGTAAGTTGCCACTTTAATCTTTCACCAAATAGTTAACAGTTTAAGTTAGGCAACTTCCAGCTGTCCTCATCTTTCATGGTTGTTAATGTAGCAGAGATCAGCAAATGACCATCAGGTATGTTGTCATTGAATTTTATTCCTTTTTTTCTTCTATGTTGTGTTTTGACAAGTGTTGCCTGTTTGCAGACATTGCATTCATGGACTTGAAATCTGACACAGAATATATTCCTCAATGTTATTTAGGAGTTTTCTCAGTAATAATAACTATTTACAAGTAATATGTGCATCTTTCTAATTACTGCCAGCAAGATCTTGATGAGATGTAGATCCATCCAATTGAACTGACATATATTCTCTATATGGGAGTTGTGTATACCATAAACACCTCTGTGTTATATTTTGGTATGTGTTGTGTACACATTTGTGTATCTTGCTGTCACTTATTACAGGATTAAACATGTCTTTGATCTTTGTATCAACATCAAATTTAAATCCCATTTGATAGATTACTGGGATGACCCACTGATTACATGGAGAAGCTAACCACTGCCATGAAGGAAATTTTTACCAAATGTAGCCTAAATGAGCAGGTTGAAAACAAATTATGTTTTGACACATTTTGAATTTAAGTTTTCTTTATTTTTAAACTTTAATTTGAATAATTTCATAAAAAAATGAATTAAAATAATAAAAAATAATTAAAAATAGTGTTTAACATATCTAGTTAATGCTTTATACTTCTTTTTATAGGCAGAAGGATTGTCGACTTGGTGCTTTTTACCAGATGGAAAAATATGTAGAGGTTAGTGAGATATTGTACTTTTTACTTGTACCTCAGTCTTAAGTCATATGGGGCAAACTGAGGGGAAATTATAAAGGGGGTACCCTTGGTATATAGGCTGTAAAATCTCTATCTGTGCATAGTTTTATCTGTGCCTTCTCAAGAATGTTTGGGGATGGGTATGGTTTGTTTAGATGAGAGCATTCCTTATTTTAACAATGGTTCCATTCCTGACAGGCATCAGTACACAATTAATCACTTCCGGGTCGGTGCCCACGATCTACATTGTTTAGAAATTTGAGAGCAGATCTTTATGGATTTTATGAGCTGCGATTTTTCAGTATTTCTGATACATTTGATATTTCAACTTGCAGATGAGTCTTCAAACTGTACTTCCTGGTGTTGATTTGGGCCACTTTGAAAAAGCATGGTGGATGAAGACATGATCAGTGAAGGGTGAGAAGGCTCCCTGTTTACAAATCGAATGACATTCTGTAGCACCAATCAGCTGTCAGTGGCGGTAATTTGAAATTTCCATGGTCAACATATGTCAAGACTTCCACTGGTAATGTCCCACAAGGTAAATATTGACATGTCAGGTGGATTTATGCATTGTGAATTTTCTGGATTTTTGCCGATTTTTAACGCTAATACATAACAAGTAACAGAATTAATTGTGTACTGATGCCATATAGACGCTAATCTCGCTGTGGATAATCGCTATATAAATGACGCAGTTAAGTACACTGTAAATGTGGCGTATAGGATTTAAACACCATCATGACACGTTTAGGTCTAAATGTGTTTAGGAAAGTGTTGAAAATCGATACACATTTTTATTTTGACACATCACAAATTAAACACGTTGTGAATATAAACACATTCCGCAACACATAAGTATATGACATGTTTAGCATTTAAACACATTTCATGGATCTTGACACATTCTTAAACACATTCCTAAACGCGAATATTTTAGGCGTTTAATTCAGAACACAATCCTAAACACAATAGAATAGCACAAAGCATGACATGTTTAGCATTTAAACACAATTTGTCGGCTATCTTCAACACATTACTAAACGCATATTTCATGTGTTTAATTCAAACACACAAACCTAAACGTAATATTATGTTTACATGGCGTGACAAATTTGCATATTTTGTATTTGGCTTCATTCGTTAGCTGCTTGCCCTAAAGTGTGTGAAAATACGCCTAGAAGCATTCAGATACATTCTTTCATCGTTTAGCTGTAGTTTTGAAATAGTTTTGTGAAGTCGTATAAACATCGACGACGGATTATTTCGTGTGCACTGTAACACAATCCGCGGAGTATTTTTATTTCACCGTAGTCTTTGCTTCATTGTCATTCATAAATGTATTGTTGATTCGGCATGTAATGGTCCAAATGTGGGCACTGTCACCAGTGTCATTGTGTTGTATTTAAATTTGGGAAATAATTATATTCCAGAAAAGAAAAAAATATTTATATTTTTATTAACAACATCAGTTGAGGTGGTGAGGGAAGGGGGGGGGGAGTTATTTCACCGTAGTCTTCGCTTCATTGTCATTCATAAATGTATTGTTCATTCGGAATGTAATGACTAATGGTCCAAATGTGAGCACTATCATTGTGGGAAATAATTATATTCCGGAAAAAAAGATATTTATATTTTTATTAACAACATCAGCAATATCGACGAAGACACCCAAGAACAGACAAGCCATGGTGGTGACCGGTACACTTGGCTGTTCGACTTCCCCGTACCATACACTTTCTCCCCCCCGCCCCCCCCGTACGTGTAGTTTATGCTTTTCACGCATTGAGTTATCACCCGTAGCTAGGCTTTTCTGTACTGGAGATAAATAAAGGTAGTTTTATAACAGTAACTACGGTAAGAAACGTCGATGAACTTTCTTATAGTGCAGGAGTAATTCTAACAGGCGAGTTTGAAATAGTTTAGTTTACTTTTTCAATTTGCTCTGTTCATACATGGCAGTGTGACTATTAATAAACGTCACAGGACCTACAAAATAGGGTAGGCAAGACCCCGACGCAAACTGAACTCTTGGACCACAGGCCCCAGTGTCTGGACAGTAGAAATTTAAATTCAGTATAATTTAAATAATTTAATGTTTTTTAAGTCATCCTACTCTCTGTATTATAGGATGACTTAAAAAAAATTAAATTATTTAAATTATACCGTACTGAATTTAAATTCTACTGTCCAGACACTGGGGCCTGTGTCTTGGCCCCCCCCCCCCCAAAGTTGAATCCTGCCTATATTAACTTAAGATGGGCACTGCCCAAGTCAGAATCAGCAGTGATTTTCATCAAAAGTAGGTCAGCTCAGAACTTGCTGGTAACAATCCCCTAATGACCTTCATGCCAAAAATCAAGGTTCTAATGTCAACGGTTCTCCTTATTTTGCCGACGAAAGAAATTCGGATGAACTGACTCACTGACTCACTCACACATTACCGGACAATTTGCAAATGAGAGCCTACTTCATAGGAATAAGGACACTGTGGACCTTGGTCACATTCTGCCAAAAGTCTTACAAAGTTGCAGTGTAGGTTGAGGGGGTCAGAATGCATTGTTCGCTCAGTCAATCAATGACAAACTACTCACTATGACTATAGTAAAAACTGCCTGCATGCAACTATTTTCAGAATTTTGACTAGAAGACTCCTCTGTACCTGTGGATAGACTATGGGGTGTCTCTATGTTGATATGACAGATCAGTGCTCTCCACTGGAGATGGCCATCAAACTGAAAAATGCCGGTTTTCCATCTGCCACAGGCTTCTGTTGAAGGTTTGTAAATATATATTAATTCCTGAGTAGGCGATGCACAAAGTGATAACTCAGTTGGGAGTGGGGGGGAAGTCAGAGCATAGGGGATTCAAACATAATCAGGGTGGGGTGGGGCTTGGGGGACCAAATTCTTACTCAAATTTACCAACAGCCATTCAAGTGCACCTCTTGCCTCTTGTTGGCAACTTTTAAATCCCACTTCAATTAGTGTAACTGTTAGGGTACCGGTACATGTATTTTGTGAAAATATTTCATATGATTTATCAAAACTTAAAATGCATGTGTAAACAAGTATAGGTCTATCATCTCTGTTCTTTATAAATGTATGGGAGATATAATCACGAAGGATGCGTTCTGGGTCAGTGAAAGCATGGAGACTACTATAAGCTTATAGTAGTCTCCATGGTGAAAGTGACAACCCTTTTTTGACATTTCTGTTTTCACAGTTTTATGCCATATATATTTGGAAAGCTTGAATTACATATATTAATAATCCATCGAGTACAGTAATGGTGTTTCATACTCCCTTGAATAAGTACATTCACATGATTGTAATCAAACAATACTGGTAATATGAGTTACAATTACATGTATGCCTATTTATATAATATTAATATTTTAATAGAAGGAAGATGCCAGAATCAAAAGTTACGATGTACTGGAACACCTCACTCGAACAGAAGATGGTGTGAAGTATGCAAAGAGTTCTAGCTGCAACACTACAGATCTAATTTGCAGAAGGGATGTAAGTACTGTTGATGAGAAATCTCCACTTCTGTTGTTTGATTTTTAACTTTAGAGCCCCAAAGAACTTATTCATTTGGAGTTAAAAATACTGGCTTTCCTTGCCTTACAGTTCTTTGTATAGCTTGCCCATGCAGCTGTAAAGAACCATGAAACTCTTAACTCCACCTGGGAAAGTGAATGCTTTTTCTTTCAATGCCAAGAAAAACAGACAATCACTTCCAAGTATGCATTGCATACTAGTATGAATTGGTACAAAATTTAAAGATAAAAGCCTATAATTGTGGGCAGAAAAGAGCTCATCAGAAGATAGCAGACATTCAGTTTCGTCCCCTGCAGTACTATGACCTAAATCATTTCTATAGAAAAGGTCACATTCATCTATTCTCTGTTGAGAAGCATTTCTCTGGATCATTGAGTGCATTTCATATACCATTTCACCAGTTGAGAAAATCTGTGATTGCCTTATAGTGTAATTTAAATTAGGTACCCTTGTAAGAGTGGGTGAGTGAGTAGTAGGGTTTAGCATCGTTTTCAACCTTGTTTCAGTCATATCACGACGGTGCCTACATATACCATAACACGAGAGTGCTCACAGTTCCTATAATTACCCTGGACACTGATCAGTCCAGCCAGTACAGCACCCGGTCTCCTGTCCAAGTATTGACCGAGCTTAACAATGCTTAACTTCGGTGATTCGACAAGAATCAGTGTGTTACCCTTGTAGGATTACTGTATTCTGTTGTTAACTGTAAATCTGGTAAATTGCAGGGGTCGAAATATTCAAAATAATTTACCTGTCACAAGAGACAGGTGACTGAAAACTTTACCTGTCACCTTTAAGAATTACCTGAAAATGCTATCGTTGAAATTGTCAAGTACATGTATTTCAAGATTAATGACAAAGCTACATGTTGAAAGCTACCAATAAATTAATGACACATTGTTTCCATGTACCAAGTAGCAGCTGTTTGAATGGATTTTGTCAAAGATATATTTTGAACATCAAAACAAATTTATTGGCAACCTGTCACTGGAGTCTAGAGACAGGTATTTTATTTCTGTACCTGCCTTTCAAAAAGTACCTGTCCGGGACAGGTGTAAATTTCGACCCCTGAATTGTGATGGCCTAATGAATAAGAACATCTGCCCTACAAGCCATGTGTTTTGGGTTCAATCTCAGGCCGCAGGAGTTGAAATTTCCACATGTGTGCCTCCCCTGGTAATTTTATAAAAAGACGGGTAGACAAATCAAATATCTGTCTCCCGTGACAGGTAGCCAATAATTTATTTTATTTTTATTTTGGTGTTCCAAATATATCTTTGACAAAATTCATTCAAACAGCTGCAAATTAATGCATGGAAACAAGGTGTCATTAATTTATTGGTAACATGTAGCTGCTTTGTCGTTAATTGTGAATTACATGTACTCGACAAGTTCAACGACCGCTTGTTCAGGTAATTCTTAAAGGTGACGGATACACTTTTTGATCTGCTGACTCATGTGACTGTTAAATTAGTTTTAATATTTTGACTCCTGGCCGGGTCAGCTTGAAAATTGTAACTTGTTGCTTGCTAATTTGGACTTAGTTTTAAGAGGATAGATCAAAGGCTGGGGTCCCTGTGTCAGGATAACATTCAGACTGAGAGGCCGGAAAGGACTACACTGATATTGGGGTCTGTCTGGATCATAAATTTAAAAAAAAACTTACTGGTATCAGAGTTTTCTGAAATTTGGTTCTATCCCAAAATGCTCATGTGTTTGGGGCGGGGTGGGAGGGGGGGGGGGGTCACTACAAGTCAGTTGGAATGGCTTTTTTATGACAGGCTGACCACCGGGGGCACCACCATTCATACCCATTCACATCCTGGGGTCAAATCACAATTGTGAATCTTTGGGGACTTCTGTCACTCGGATTTTCATTAACGTCGATTCTCTGTTATTTCACAGTGAAAGAGTCAAGTGGGACTTCAATACGAAGAGCCTGAAGAGCCAGAGTCCGTTGATATTAATCACCCTCACAGATGTCTGAACTGGCAACAACAGTTTCAGTGTTGGAAATATCAGCTGGAAGTGAAATCACGGGTGCCATGCAGCTCTTGCTCCTAAGTTTAAATGAAGTATTAACTTTTGTTGAATTGTTGGCTACAACATACATCTGAAATCGATTGGAACTTTCCTTATAGAACTTTGAACCCAATACAATTCTTGAATGAAGGTACAGTGTTTATATAGATTCATTCAGTACTTTGAATGTACATAATTTTTGCCCATGTGCATTCCATGATTTCGGGGGCATTCTGACACCGCAGAAAGGACATACATTTTCCTATTGTGTGGCCACTTTTTACATCTGAGGAGTAACCACATTGCTAGCTCACTATGTTTGTTCATGGGCATATCTTGGGAACACTTGAGCTTCCGTTCTTGTTACGATGAAAGTTCATTTCACGAAATTCCAATATGAGTGGCGCGGGTGTGATGATCATGGTAGCAGTGCACTAATTGACAATAAAATTCAACTAACTGAGAACTTTACTATTATTCCTTTCATTTATTGTTAGACTTTTTCATTGAGGATTGTGAATATCTAGGAATAAGCAACAACACCTATATCTTACAACTTGTAGTCCATGCAAAATTGTGAATTCATCAGATTGCTACTATTTTCTTTCCATCAATTTGTGTTTTGCTGTTCCTGGATGTTCATCATCTGATTTGTGAATTCTATGGTGTTTGGATATCACATATCAGCAGGCATCGAAAGGCATATTGGAAATATACCACCGTTGACATCAGAATGAAGGCCAGTTCACTTCGACATACAATTCTTGAGTCCGAGAGTATTACACAGCAAACCAACAGGGAGAATATTTTTGTACTGAAACATGTTCACAGACAGGACACAAAATTTGTGTTTAAATCCATGACATGTAATGAATTTAAACATGTGTGCATTTAAACATGTTAAAAAAAGCGGACAAATTTTGTGTCTAGTTTTCTGTTTAGGGTTATGTTTAGCTTTGTGTCTAGATTCTAAACACAATATTCCTAAACATGTTCAGCTTTGTGATTAGGGTCTAATCACAATCTTCCTAAACATGTTTAGCTATGTGTTTAGGCTCTAAGCACAATATTTCTAAACGTGTTTAGCTTTGTGTTTATGGTCTAAACACAATATTCCTAAACATGTTTAGCTTTGTGTTTAGGATCTAAACACAATAATCCTAAACATGTTAGCATTGTGTTTAGGGTCTAAACACAATATTACTAAACATGTTTAGCTTGTGTTTAAGCTCTAAATACAAACTTTCTAAACATGTTTAGCTATGTGTTTAAGGTCTAAGCACAATATTTCTAAACATGTTGGAATTTAAACGTGTCAAAAACTATGGACAAAATTTGTGTTTAGATTTATGTTTAGGATCTAAACACCAAATTTACAGTGTATATACCAGCAGCACCGATATTCTTTCAAACCTACAAGAATCACCATAATAAAATTCAAGAAAAGCCCAAAAAGTTTATAAGTTTATCTACGTTCATGTTTATACATGTAGTGACACCTAATGATGAATACATACAAGGAAAGTACACAATGAGGTAAAATCCACAGATCTAGTGACTATATGACGTAGAGCTTAATCCGTAATACTTCAATAGTTAGAGATGTTGGAATTAACTCAGAGAATTTCATTTGTTTATATCATTGGCCATTTGGAGTGTAAGAGATGTGAATTATCACATTGGGAATGCTATATCCATGCTCAGCAACCTAGAATGCGTCATCAATTACTTCTCCCTGATTCAAAGAAGTCAATTTCCAAGAAGAAAAGTTCATTCTGAGATGCAAAAATGTACCTCCATAATTAGCCTTTCAATCCTTTGCTATTCTGCAAGATCATTATACCCAAATTTCATGAAAATCAAACAACTCAATTACAAGACAGCCTGTTACACAAGTTTACCTACGTTCATGTCTACAGCGACGCCTAGCGATGAACAAATCCCATGAAAATCAATCATGCAAAATCCAAAGCCCTATGAAGATGGTACATTATTCATTCATGAGTGAGTGAACAGAATTTAACCCTATCCGGCCTGGGCTTTTTGGGACCTGTTGTGGCCTCCCCTAATTATTTTTCTTACCCCTTGAGCTATATGAAATTTACCACACTATAACCCTGGGCCAAGCTTTACCAGAAAATGTAAAAAAATCCAAGATGGCCGCTTTGATGACGTCACAGTAACGTCATTTCCGAAAACGGCATTTTTTGGTCGATTTTTCAGTCAGACTTTCCGAATTTTTTATTTATGCAATTTCTCCGCAAAAACTGCATGATAAATTAGTAAATATTATTGTATGTGAAATAAAATAGTTTTTGCCCGCTTTTCATCGCGAAAAAGCAGAAATATTGAAGAAATATGACAAAAACATCACTTTTCTGGGACCCCACGTGGTCGCCATCTTGAATTCTCCCATGATTCTCTGCTCGGGGGGGAGGGGGGGGGGTATGCAAATAGGTTCAAAATAACCCCAATATGATAAACTATAAAGTCACGGAGTTTCAGCTTTCCATTTTTTGTCGTTCCAGAGACAGCGCAGAAAGTTTGATGGGGGGGGGGGGGGCAATTTCGCCTCCCCCCCCAGGGCCGGGTAGGGTTAACGTCGCTTTCAACAATATTTCAGCTATATCGCGACGAGCCAACTAAGCATCACGCAGCCAAGTTGCGTTCCTGCTACTTCAAAGAAGAAATCTTTGAAGCAGCATGGAACAAGACACGACCATCCACCCTATAAAAACACTGAGGACAGCGCACAAGACAAACAGGACGCTTACATCATGCAATAAAGACAAGTGATATTACAGTGCTAGACATCACATTATCAAGTCCCTGTTGCTTCTCAGCGAACTGCATTGAAGCAACAGGAACCCGTGACCACCCAACCACCCGCTTGTTTATGGGGGTTTTGATGTCAAGTCAGATAATTGTGATTTTTCATTTAACTGGTCCTTTGAAAGTGAATTATCATGTCAGCAGTGTTATATATTTATGCTTGACAACCTACAATAGAACAATTTTAAGAAAATACACCAATCGATTTGGTCAACTTTTATTCAACAAAAAACGGGCCTTTATAGTAATTTGACTATCCTTGAAAACCATAATATAATCAAATTTCATAGAAATCAACAAGCCGTTCAGACGAAATCGTGTTAAAGGATTACCTATGCTCTGACTACAGCGCCACCTAGTGGTGAACAGTAGCTATCAAAGCACAACCGGACAAATTTCCAAGGCCTAAGGAGATAGGACACAAATTTTGACCCAAACATCTTTAACGGTTTCAGAAATATTCACGTTTAAAGTCACGGCTGTCAGCGAACTGTAATTTTTTTATATTAAAAAGGTTATTTGGTTTGCAAACTTAGGTGTTTTCTCATGTCAGCCATGCTATATTTATGCTTCGCAACCTAAAAATAACAATATACAATTTTTCACTAATCAAATTGGGCAATTTCCTTTCCACAAAACGAAACGTCCTTATTGGGACGCAAAAAACTTAAAAGTTAAGCCAGCAACATCAAAACCTTTTCAGCACTTTGTCTATCCCTTAAGATCATTACAATCAAATTTCATAGAAATCAAACAAGCCGTTCAGACGCAATCGTCAGAGAAAGGTTTACATATGCTATGACTACAGCGCCACCTAGTGGTGAACAGTGGCTATGAATACACAACCCAACAAATTGCTCAGGCCTAATGGGATACATGTAGCACACAAAGTCTGACCCAAAAATCTTTAACGATTTCGCGGCGGCGGCGGCGGCCGAACCGTTTCTCATGAAAACATGAGAGCATGGACTTTGTGGAAATGCCGTAATTAGCACAAAAGAAAGTTTAATCTATTGCAAAGCATCAAATATCAGATTGAATTTGGTTCAAGGTGTTTTTGCAGAAATATTGAAAAATGTTGCGCAAATTCATCACTAAAGGGAAGAAAACTCCTATACGTCCACTTTTGCTTTTCATTATCATGTGCATTATGGATGATTTCGGACAAATCTTTCTTGTATGCAGCTACATATACAATTATGTACTATATAATACCCAAAAGTTGATGTTTTGGTACAAAAAAGGCAACATAACAAGGGTGGTGGGAAAAGATGCCGATGTACTGAGAAGAATTCAGAAGCATACTGACTGCACATTTCTAAAAATATTACAATAACCAAAAAATGATCCCAGCGATGATTTGTATCCCTGCCACGCTTTACTGTAGCTGATCATGTGGGCATCTTGAATGACAGAACCGCACGGCCACTAGCTCCGATTTGAGAGGTATTAAATACAATATTTGAGAGCGAAAATGTAGGCTAATAATCAAGTCATCTGATAAAAAGCGATTGATAAACTATATGACCATTAAACAGAAGAAATGGCCCAAACGAGAGAGTTTTAATATGCAAGTTCTTATTCAAAACACATATCTGTGACGCCCGACTCCGACCAAGCGCTTCATTCTCCATATTTCCTAGTCTAATCTTCCTGTGACCCTTCAGCCACACGAGGGATAATTTGTCAGTAATTATATACGTACTGTGGCTAAAGGGTCATAGGAAGCTCGGACTTACGGAGCCGTGGAAGGGACAGACGTTTTATTTATATTTTCGGTCTTCGAAAAAAAAAAAACGCATGTCCCTTCCACGTCAGTGAAAAGGGATTTTTTTTTATTTTTCTGGCCGTCAAAATAAAAGTTTTTCTTCTTTTGCATCAACTGAATTATCTCGGGCCCTTAGATAATTGCCCAATGAGAAAGCAGCATAGTGGGCTATGGTGCGAGAATCGCAGGCTCTCATTGGTCAATTATCTTGGACCCCGAGATAATATCTAGGGCCCCGAGATAATCAGCCAATGAAAACTTTCCTTTAGTATCGTTTCCTTATAGAATTATCATCCATTTGCGGCGTTGGCCCGCTTCAACTATGATGTGAATGTTTCCCCATAAGTAGTCATTAATGACGGGTATACTTGGCTTTCATTGAACTATGCATGGTATTACCTTCACAGAATAGCAGCACAAAGGCGAAATGGCGGTCGGATGAATAGGGGAGAACAAAAGCGGTTTTCATTGGCTGATTATCTCGGGGCCCTAGATATTATCTCGGGGTCCAAGATAATTGACCAATGAGAGCCTGCGATTCTCGTACCATAGCCCACTATGCTGCTTTCTCATTGGGCAATTATCTAAGGGCCCGAGATAATTCAGTTGATGCAAAAGAAGAAAAACTTTTATTTTGACGGCCAGAAAAATGAAAAAAAAATCCCTTTTCACTGACGTGGAAGGGACATGCGTTTTTTTTTTTTTTTTCGAATAACGAAAATATAAATAAAATTTCTTTTTCACAAGTTTTGAAAGAAAAAGGAAAAAAATTCTGTTTTCCTCAGGGTGAAAATATAAATAAAACGCATGTCCCTTCCACGGCTCCGTACGGACTACATATTTACCAGTCACAAAACTACAATCACAATGATTTGTACAGAGGGTAAGCTTTGGCGATTAGCGGAAGATGCCGGTGCTGTTGGCGATTTCACAAGGGGGGATTTCGGGAGTGAAATATACTTTCCACTACTATAGTCTGTCTATTTTAATTAGTCGTCTACTTTGGAGCTTGCCAAAAATCAGTAGTTAACCCTGCAACCATTTTCTTTTTAGCAGCGTGTAGAACAAACTGAACTCTACAAAATGACTACCATTTCTCCGTGATATCGATAATATATCACGCTTGAAATAACTTTATCATTCACTCCATATAAAACTCCAGTACAGTTGTTTATGCACCGGGCCTCAATTACATAGGGAGACGTCATAATGTATTCATGCTCATTGGCACAAAGGTCATTAATGCCGAATACAGTAAAAACAGGCGGTCCGTGAGGGTGTCGCACATATTCCATGCCCAGTGAAATTGCCGAATGATAAACTGCCCACACCTCTATGATCATACAAGGCATTGTTGACCTTTGTGCTAGACAGCACGAATACATTATGACGTCTCCCTATGTAATTGAGTCCGGGTACATGAAACAACTGTACTGGAGTTTTACATGGAGAGAATTAAAAAGTTATTTCAAACGCGATATATGATCGATATCACGGGGAAATGGCAGTCGTTTTGTAGATTTCTGTTTGTTCTACACAATGCAAAAAAGAAAATTTATGCAGAGTTAACTGCTGATTATTGACAAGCTCCAAAGTAGACGACTAATTAAAATAGACAGACTATACTACTCCTATTTCCATCAAATGGCAATACAATTTTATCCAATTCCTATAACATATTACCTTACATATCGTACTGTAACGTTCTGTGGGGAAATACTTATGCGATTCATTTATATCCCTTGATTTTACTCCAAAAGAGAGCGCTACGTGTAATAACATTATCTAAAAAACTTGACCACACTGAACCGTTATTTAAAGCCACAAAAATATTACACTTATCTAAATTGTATGTTTACTCTTCTCTTCTTCTTGTGCAGAAATTCTTCTATCATTCTGGAAAATTACCTGTACCATTCAGATCTCACTTTACAAAACAGTCCACTATTCACAATTACCAAACAAGAGGCCAACTCTTGAACTTAAACAGGCCATTTTATCAATCTAATCTATCCTATTATACCATCAGAACTTCATGACCACGCGAGTGGAATAAGCTACCGTCTGCACTTAAGTCTATTGAATCTATGTCTTTGTTCAAATCCAAATTGAAATCTTATCTGATCAACGGCTGAACGCCATCGCAATATGCTGGAAATATGACTAATTCCAATATCTTTACAGAATGCGTCATCTTGTTAACACTACGTATTGTGCATATAATGTATTTAAGGGATAGAACAAGCCCTATGGGGTTTTATTCCCGCCTCTTCATTTACACAAACATTGTAACAACATTTTTTCTACGATTGGGTGAATAAATATCAAATCAAAATCAACATACAGTGACTAGTATTTTCTCATGGATCTCCCGATCGATGGCTGTGGCGTTGTTGACTAGAATCATTCCGAGGCAACTTCTCAGGCAAGTTAAGTTCTCCAACCGGAAATATTCCATGCCCTCTATCATCTCGTACTGGAACTCGGCATTCTTGCCCTGTAGCCAAAGTAGAGCAGTTACAAGTATTATATTACATTTCACCCGTTATTACGCTCTTTCGTCGAGCGTCCACTTTCTATCGTAGCCTTTTCGAATGACCCTTGCTGAAAGTAAATTTGGTAGGCCCCTACTGTTCGAGAAATGAACAGGTGAGATATATGTCGATTTAATTGTACAGTTAACTAAAATAAGTTACAAAAAGCCGGCATAGCTACATGAGCAGTGTGACTAACGTCACAAGACCGACGAAGTAGGGTTTGATGTGATTTAAGTGTGTACTTGACATAAGACATGTTTTTGCCAATTTCGAGGTTTATAGGTCACCTAAGTACGTCTGGCCAAGGGGTGGGGAAATCCTCCCGAGGGTAGTGCATAGGTTGAATAAGTGTAGCATCATGTAAACTCAAAGAATATATGGAAATTGGGGGATTCCATCCAACGATAACCATTCTCAGATGGTCTGTATCTCGAATGGACCAGGCTTCCTGGTATCAGGGAACCTTCAAAAGTCACAATGAAACATACAACCAGGGGTTCCCGATGGGCATGACGGTGCACTCGCTGAGCGATCAGTAAATAATTAAAAATAATTATAAATCGGTCAGCTCAGAACTTGTTGGTAACAGTCCCCTAATGCACGTTCGTGTCAAAAATCAAGGTTCTAATGCAATGGTTCTCCTTATTTTGCCGACGAAAGGATTCGGATGGACTTGACTGACTCACTCACTGACTATCGAACAATTTGCAAATGAGAGCATACTTCGTAGGAACATTGTGTGCTGCTGTGAAAATACCTTCTATGTTTTTAAAAGTGTTTCCCAATACACAATTGTTGCCTGTGCGTGTATGTCTGTGTGTGTGTCACGTAAATCATGATAATTTGAAAACTATTTATTCAATTCACTCTAATTTTAACTGAAAATGCAATTGGAGAATAGATCTCAGATTTTGAGTTCAAAGGTTAAAGGGAACGTAAACTCTGGTGAAACTTGCATGGCCAGTTAAAGCTTTTTCCTCATAGAATCCAAATCGTTTATCAGATATTTTTTTACAATTTTTTCAAAGCAGTACTAAACGTCTTAACTTCGTTACACTGGACGAACATAGAGGCCTCCATGTTCGAAGAATCGTGACGTCAGTGGACACTAGTTCTTCTGCCTCTGGAGGTAAAAACGCGTCAATTTGCAGAGGTGCAGTATTCGAGACCGTAGCTTACAAACATGAACGAGGATGACAGTGCGACGTGTCGGGATTACCTGGTACATTGTGACAGCCAAATGCAGAGCAGCCCGGCATCGTAGAATATCTGTTAGAATCAGGCTGTATTCTACATCAAAGCTAATCGATAACATTGCCTCTGTTAGTCAGGGAACGGATGAGTGCATGAAAACGACCATATTCGGCCATGTTATCTCGACACAGAGAATGTCCGATGACGTAGGAGATTATCGGCACAACTGAATTTTACGCTTTCCCATTGGATAAAAATCCTGCCCAAAACAAACATGGCGGCGCCCCCAAGAAATTCCAAATCACGGTATTTTCTATGTTTGCGTCTGTCTCATTCATTGGAAAAAAATGAGAAAAAATATTTGTCACGATTTTTTAAATTTATCGGGATTGTTGTATAATTCCCGCGGTGTTTTACCGCAGAGTTTACGTTCCCTTTAAGGTAACTTGGACGAGAAAATCTTGAGCATTAAAACAGTAATATACCGGTTTGCTAAAACAAATTTGTCACGACCGTAGTACAGGAAATTACCTTGTATTTATAAACGTCACAGAATAAGTAAAACTTGTCAATATAACCTCTCCTTCTCAATTGTTTTGTGGTTGTAATTTTATAAAATATATCATATATGCATTTGATACAGTTTATATCGAATGAACTGTCCTCTTCAGTAAATGGTCAGTATACAAAGAATCCCATATACTTTGCGCATTTTGAAGGCACGGGTGAATCGAGATCTAGTGCATATAACGCGACATTGAATTTAATTGTCGCCACATTTCATGCAGACTCAAATACCCATGGAGGGAAACATTTAACTCCATATTTGTTGTGTATTATTGGCTTAATCCGCAACGATCTGGTGTTCGACACACGAAATATAATTGACAAAGGATCTGCTGCAAGTTGTATTGTCAGTCTTTTGTCCGGGAAATAACAGTTTCAATGGAAGGTCTTACACCAAAGCCTTGTCCCTAAAGCGAAGCAAAAGTACTCCCATGATTAGCTTTCAATGCGACCGTTCAGCTGTGTGCGTTCCATCAATGGTCAAGAGCAGAGCAATGTTGAACAAATTCTTTGTTGCCTTGGAATGAACATTCCACATCCTCTGTCATTCTGGAAGTCCAAATCTAAGTTTGAAAGTGCACGCTCGACTGGAAATCGTAATTAAGGTAGACAAATAATATTAAATTACTGATTTGGTTGCGAGAGTTTGACTGGCTGGCAGAAATGTATTTATGTCAGTATGACTTTCATTCGTCTGGTTTCAGATTACGGATGTTGAGGTATACATTATTCTTATGTGTATGGTCAATGGGGTTCTCCAACTGATGGAGAGCAAATCGCGTAATCCATGAAACACCAGTGTCCTCTATCTTATTGAAATACAGTATCAGGATATGACTAATATTCTTCAATGGAAGTATAGAGGACACTGTTGGTTACACGATTTGACACGTGACCGCAAGATGTGACATACGGCATGTGTTATCCAACGGAGAATCGATTGGCGACAAAAACCAACTCAGACCTCTACAAACTTCTATTGGTCAAATGGGTCACGTGACAATGAATATCCATGTTGAGGGAGAAACATGACTGCGATCGAAGTGAAATATGCTAGTGAAAACCTTCAAGGACCCACGCCGTAATCTGAGGAAGTTGTGTGTGACAAATTTTATATGCATCAACTATACCAATACCAGATAGACTCTCATTTTTGAATGGAAACGATGTACCGGTAACCTACGATATTTGTATGTAGGAAGACGAGTGCCGAGAAGTCAGTTTCCGCTTGACTGTAGCAGCGTACCGTCGTGTTCAGATACCTCGTTCAGGAAGCATGGATATGGATTCCCTTTGATGAATTTTCCATAAGATATTCTGATACCATGGAAACAGATTTCGCTCTTGTCTAAATTTACATGTGGTTTCCCAACTGCAGATGTTCAATCGGGTCAGAATTACTCGCTTGTTTACGACAGTGCGCGCTTATATAATGTTATATAATGACCAATTTGATTGGCTGACGATTGATATCATGATTTGGAGCTGACGATCACGTGCCACAATGAAATGTGAGGCTGTTAAAGAAGCAGAGCTATAGGGGGATCTACTTCATAACCCTGCATATGAGAGTACTATCCAATCAGAAGAAAGTTTTACGGCATTTACGGCACTCCAGCTAAAAGATGGAGTTAAAATCAGGAACAAACTGTAGTTCTACTGGTACACCTACATTCACAACTAAATGTAAACTACAAACAGCTATGTAAACTTCGTATGTGCATCAAGTGTTTTCAAAAAAGCGAGGTACAAACGACGACTGCCGAAAAGCGGGGAATCATCTCTAGGGTTAGACCATGTGCAAAAACACTGGGACACAGAGGGACATCAACAATCGAAAAATTCATGGTGTAACAAGCGAGCTGAGTTACGTTCCTGGTCTTTTTTAGAGCTTCCACAAACGCGTGACAGACATTTGGACCGCGTTTAGGTATCAAGTTTAACAGATGACGGTCTCGTCCAGTTCTTGTCTTCACAGATATAATTTCTTCGTATATTTACATCGTGAATACCTTTTTCTCTAAGCAAGTCAAATATTCTGCACATACATCTTTGGTGAGAATCACAAGATATGCGAATAGCTTCTCGGTGGACCTCTTCTCTTGTGCTATCAGTGAGACGTTGCAACAGTAGCGAGAGTATGATACGTTAAGACAACTCGAGCGTATATACAATTCATGCCGTACGCGCTCCGTATACGGGTTCTATCAACAGACCAGTCTTTTAAATATTTTTTCATATTCTTTACATCAACTCGAGTGAGTTCTATAAAATTTCTCCCGCCGTTGCAATCACAACCAAATTGGGCGTGGTTACAAAATATCCGGGTCCTTAATTGAGCGTCAACCTTTCCATCTTTCGATCTCTGAACTTTGACCTTGAACTCCTAACGTCATTATTTCTCGTTTTATTCAGTGTTAGTCTAATACACCAACCCTTACTACTGATGTCATTTCCCCTGTCAATGGCTATTATACACATCGTGTTTGTGATTTTCAGTATATACAATTTGTGGATGGGCGTGAGTAACTCGGCTATTCCGGACTCTCACATTTGGTCATTTGTAGGAAATTCATCCTACGACTATCCCAGATTAAATAGGCTCCATTCGTAGATTTCCACCCGGAATTTCCGATTTGAAGTTCCGAATGACTCTGAATCCTGATAGCGTTTTATAGTTATTCATACAAATTCAATAAATGCAATAATTAGTATTGATGGTTTGGCGCTAGTGACCTACTGGTTAGATATCTCACCAGATCTCTGTCCATGGCCGTGACGAAGGTGACCATGCTCCCCTCTGCCGAGTGCTCCAGGAGGTCTGTACTGTAGGAGGTAGGATTGAACACCGGTTTATGATCATCAATGTCCTCCACTACGACCAGTACTGATGTGCTCGTTGACCGCTCACGGAAAGTATTCTCGTAGGCCTGTGAATTAAAGAAAACATCCATCGTAATTTCGTGATTTATCAATACATAGCCAAACGACAGAAGATCCATACAATTAATTGTGTACGGTGGTGGCTTATATGTGTTGGTGGACCTATTGAGAGAGTGGCATTTAGAGGTATGAATGAGGCGACGATATGAAAGTAGATCTGCACCTAAGTAATATTCGGCGGCCCTCAAATAATTTCGCCGACAAGGTCGAAGACCATTTGCACGAGCCCGACAACATACCGCCAGACAGGTACTCGGACTTTCACGACGGAGCTTCATCCAATGGAAAGCACACCTGGATTTATTGCTCATGCAGCTCGTCCAAATTAGTGAGCGAGAAATTGACATCGAGTACGAGGTATCAAGATATTGGTCTGGGAACGTGAAATTGTTATGTTATTATTATTCTTCACAATTGTCTTTCATCTATGTACGAATTATTACCGTTTTTCATTCGCTATCACTCTCTCCTTCACGCTTAAAACTAAAGTGTTGAAACTTACTCGTAAAGTGTTGAAATAACCCATTAAGTGTGTCCACAGGGACTGCTCTTTAAGTGTTGTCCCTGCGGACCCAATTAAAGGGTTATTTCAACACTTTACGTGTAAGTTTCAACACTTTAGTTTTAAGCGTGAATTCGGTCAAACATTTTCAATAAACGACACGCTGTGGTAGGGTCAATTTTGTGTGATTTGCTATATTGTTTAATGATTCAGTCATTTCTAACTTTCTATCTGATATAATCGTTAAATTGTTCTGTTGTTATTATTCTTCTTCACAACTGACTTCCATCTCATGTTCAAATACGAGTTATTCTTTTCTCATCTTTTGTTCGCTGTCGCTTTGTCCTTCCGTCAAACAGTCTCAGTAAACGTCACGCTGTCACTATTAACGACATTTTCTTTAGTTTGTTTCCTCGCTTTTGGATTACCTGGTGATATGGCATAAATACACCAGATGATTGATGCATGCAATTGTAGTCTCATTTCATGATACAATTGTAGTCTCATTTCATGATACAATTGTAGTCTCATTTCATGATACAATTGTAGTCTCAGTTCATGATACAATTGTAGTCTCAGTTCATGATACAATTGTAGTTTGTCAGTCATAACACTAGTAACATTAGTAACATCAGCTCTTAGATAAGAAATTACCTGCACAATAAGAATCAGTTGTATTCCACGATCTTCTAGATCTTCTCGATCTAACGTGTTCAGTATTTCAATTTTACCGGAAGTCCCGTCGATAGAAAAGTTACTTCGCCACTCTATCGTCTCATCTGAAAACGATTTACTTCATCATTTTATGTATTTGTGAATTAAATTACACAAAATCTATATCTGAATTAGGTGAATTGGATATGAACACCTATATGGATGTTTCGAGATTTTAAACAGCTATAACCTCAACCTCAACTCTCAACGATATTTTCGAAATTTCCGACCTGTTTCTTAATCAGGTTCAAACAAGAACATTATATAAGGATTGTTTACAACGGAGGGGATGGGGGGGGGGGGGGGGGGGGGGGGGGATTGGGTTTAATATCACACTCAAGCTTGTTTAACTTATATGGCGAGAGTCAGTTTGGTTGGTGGAGGAAGGCGGAGTACCCGGAGAGAACCACCGCCCGCCCGTCGGCAAGTAACTGACAAACTCCCACACATAGACCAGGGACGCAATACGGGGCATAATTCGTTTTCACTCACTCTCTCCTTTACATCAATCGGTTATTACGATTTTTACAACTGCGTTAACTTTCAACATTAGCATATAACTTTTAGAACTAGAGGTGGCGCTTTGACCCTTGAGTTACAGCTGGCTAGAAATGTGTAGTCATTGTATCTTTGATCACCTGTAATCAAAGATCAGGTGATAGGACTTGGTGAGATATCCACGAGAAAAATATGCTCATCTGATGTGTCATGCTATAATAAAGGAGCCTGTATAAGAAAAATGGTTTTCGTTGGTGACATCATACCTCAAGGTACTTGTATTTTGCACGGGGAAAATCTGATTTAGATATAATAGTTTGCAACATAAACCTGGTATATTTCCTCTTAACATTTCAGTAGACCTTGGCATTGTAATGATGTCAGACATTCTGTGAATGAGTGAGTGACCATGAACAACTTTATGGCAAAGACCAGTTCTTTATTTTGGCTAAGTTTTTTTAACATGATATAGATATGATAGTTTGCAACATAAACCTGTTACCTTTCAGTAGGCCTTGGCATTGTAATGATTTCATCAGACATTTTTTGAAGGGGTAAGTGACCATGAACAACTTTCTGGCCAAGAACAGTTCTTTATTCAGACAATTACATGTATCATAAGAACTCAATTTGAATGGATTTGTCCTTTACCACACAACAATGCTGTATACCAAATTAGAAGTAGCGGTTCGGCTTCTATAGCATTAAAATAGTTTTATGGATATTTTGTGGTATGTTGCCATGTAAACCATAGAAATCATCGAAATGTACCCAATTTAAACAGATGTGGCCTTTAACAGACAAATGCTGTATACCAAATTTGATGTTTGAGCTGCAACAGTTCTTCTTCCCAAGTTGTAATGTCATTATATGGATATTTTCCATTTGGTTGCCAAGGAATCCACAAAATGCATCAAAATGTACCCAATTGTGCATTGAAACACAATGTTGCGTACCAAATTTGAAGTCTCCAGCTGCAACGGTTCGCCTTCTACAGCGTCAACATAATTATACGGATATTTTCCATTTAGTTGCCTGAGAACCACAAAAAAAACATCAAAATGTACCCAATTTGAATAGGCTGGTGCTTTGCCACTCAGCATTGTTGCATACCAAATTTGAAATCTCCAGCTGCAATGGTCCGGCTTGTAAAGCGTTAACATCGTTACATTGATATTTTCTGTCTTGTTGCCATAGAAACCACAAAAACCATCGAATGCTGCACACCAAATTTGAAATCTCCCGCTGCAATGGTTCGGCTTCTAGAGCGTCAACATGAGTATATGGATATTTTCAATTTAGTTGTCATGGAAACCACAAAAAACATCGAAATGTACCCAATTTGAATAGGCTTGCCACTCAGCAATGCTGCATACTGGTCCGGCTTGTAAAGCGTTAACATCGTTACATGGATATGTTGCCATAGT
The DNA here is from genome assembly GCA_036873755.1 of Hanleya hanleyi. Taxonomy (NCBI): domain Eukaryota; kingdom Metazoa; phylum Mollusca; class Polyplacophora; order Lepidopleurida; family Hanleyidae; genus Hanleya; species Hanleya hanleyi. The sequence continues at coordinate 22,287 of JAVTVY010028579.1, forward strand.
TGCCATAGAAACCACAAAAACCATCGAATGCTGCATACCAAATTTGAAATCTCCAACTGCAACGGTCCGGCCCATAGAACATTAACGTCGTTACATGGACATTTTCTGTCTTGTTGCCATGGAAACCACAAAAACCATCCAAATGTATCCAATAATAGGCTTGTGCTTTGTTACACATCACTGTTGTATACCGTACCAAATTTGAAGTCTTCCAGAGCGTAAACTTCGAATTCGGACGGACAGACGGAGGGACGGAGATTTTCTATCTTGTTGCCATGGAAACCACAAAACCAGCGAAATGTACCCAATTTCAACAGGCTTGTGCTTTGCCACACAGCAATGCTGCATACCAAATTTAAAATCTCTACCTTCAATGGTCTGGTTTCTAGAGCGTGAATGTCGTTACATGGATATTTTCCGTCTTGTTGCCATGGAAACCACAAAAACCATCGAAATGTATCCAATACTGCATACCAAATTTGAAATCTTCAGCTGCAATGGTTCGGCTTCTACAGCGTCAACATAATTATATGGATATTTTCCATTTAGTTGCCAAGGGAACGACAAAAACACCGAAATATACTCAATTTGAATAGGCTTGTGCTTTGCCACACAGCAATGCTGTATACCAAATTTGAAGTATCAAGCTTCTAAAGCGTTAACGTTGAATTCGGCCGGACGGACGGAAGGAAGGACGCCTCGACGGAAGGACGGACGGACAAGCTGAATCCAGTATACCCCTATACTTCGTAACAGAGGGTATAATGACAATGGATGATTTCGAATGTTCATTCCATGGGAATAAAGTATTTGTTCAGCAGTATTCTACTCTTGTCCGTTGCAGTGGACTTCTTCCTGAAAGTACATTGTGGGTAGAAATACACAACAACAATACAATTAAATGCTTCCCTTTTGTAAGCGTGCGAGTCCACATGTTACAGAAAATGTGGAGACAGACCGTGTATGAAGACAGTTGGAGTGGTGTTATATAGGGAACGGAAATTATTGCCTTATTCCTTATTCCCGTTTCGATATTCTAAATGGCGCTATGTGAAAGTAGTAAACTTCATGAAAATCGATGTATTTGGACAAGTATTTCATAACACAAATTGGACCATGTTTTCCCAAATAAATGTTCTTCGCTGTGAATAAAAATTTGAGAAGAATGCTTCAAAATGTGTGCTATTAAGTACATCTTTGAAGGTTCGTAGTAAAATCTGTGTACATTCCACAATATTTTGCTATCCACTTTTAGAGTGATCTAGATATCTTCCTAATACATTTATCTATTTTTCTGACCCATTTTTGGGTGTTTAAAGCGGAGCTGCCATACCCTCCGAGACAGCGCTAAATGGGTATTATCTGGATATGGTCAATTTACATCGACTGTATTTGTTGCTCCCACTCATCCAGAAATCGAATTCGTGCCACGTTTAGAGTGGTCTAGATATCTTCCTAATAAACGTATCTATCTTTCTGACCAATTTTTGGGTGTTTAAAGCGAAGCTGCCATACCCTCCGAGACAGCGCTAAATGGGTATTATCTGGATATGGTCAATTTACATCGACTGCATTTGTTGCTCCCACTCATCCAGAAATCGAATTCGTGCCACGTTTAGAGTGGTCTAGATATCTTCCTAATAAACGTATCTATTTTTCTGACCCATTTTTGGGTGTTTAAAGCGGAGCTGCCATACCCTCCGAGACAGCGCTAAATGGGTATTATCTGGATATGGTCAATTTACATCGACTGCATTTGTTGCTCCCAATCACCCAGAAATCGAATTTGTGCCACATTTAGAGTGGTCTAGATATTTTTCTAATACATTTATCTATCTTTATGATCCATTTTTGGGTGTTAAAACGGAGCTGCCATGCCCTCCGAGAAAGCGCTAATGGGTATTATCTGGATATGGTCAATTTACACCGACTGTATTTGTTGCTCCCACTCATCCAGAAATCGGACGTGTGCCACTTTTAGATTGGTCTAGATATATTCCTAATACATTTATGTATGTTTCTGGCCCATTTTTGGGAGTTTAAAGCGGATCTGCCATACCCCCCGAGACAGCGCTAAATGGGTATTATCTGGATATGGTCAATTTATACCGACTGCATTTGTTGCTCCCAATCACCCAGAAATCGAATTTGTGCCACTATTAGAGTGGTCTAGATATATTTCTAATACATTTATCTATCTTCCTGATCAATTTTTGGGTGTTTAAAGCGGAGCTGCCATACCCTCCGAGACAGCGGTAAATGGGTATTATCTGGATATGGTCAATTTACAACAACTGTATTGGTTGCTCCCAATCACCAAGAAATCAAATTTGTGCCAGTTTAAGAGTGGCCTAGATATCTTCCTAATAAATTTATCTACCCTTCTGATACAAAAAATGAGCCAGAAAGATAGATAAATTTATTAGGAAGATATCTAGGCCACTCTAAAAGTGACACAAATTCGATTTCTGGGTGATTGGGAGCAACAAATACAGTCGGTGTAAATTGACCATATCCAGATAATACACATTTAGCGCTGTCTCGGAGGATATGGCAGCTCCGCTTCAAACGCGCAAAAATGGGCCAGAAGATAGATAAATGTACTAGGAAGATATCTGGACCACTCTAAAAGTGACACAAATTCAATTTCTGGGTGATTGGGAGCAACAAATACAGTCGGTGTAAATTGACCATATCCAGATAATACCCATTTAGCGCTGTCTCGGAGGGTATGGCAGCTCCGCTTTGAACACTCAAAAATGGGTCAGAAAGATAGATAAATGTACCAGGAAGATATCTAGACCACTCTTAAAGTGGCTAGCAAAATATTGTGGAATGTACACAGATTTTACTACGACTCTTTAGGAATGTTCTTAATAGCACATATTTTGAAGCCTCAAATTTATATTCACAGGGAAGAAAATTTATCGGGGAAAACATGGTCCCATTCGTGTTACGAAAGACATAATGGGTGTCGAAATAGAACGATTTTCATGAACGTTACTCCTTTCACACAGAGCGATTTAGAATATCGAAACGGGAATAAGGAAATAACTTCAGCGACGTGTGTTATGTTGCGATCCGGACAGAAAAGCGTTGCGTTCCATTTCCTTGTCTGACCTCGCCATTTAAAAAATTGCACTGAAAAGCTGTTCGATCAGCACTTGTTGACTAGGATCACCGATAACGTTAACCGCTTTCGTTTCCAAAATCAATCAAATTCAATGTCTGGTTATATGCGCCGCATCTCGGCTTATCTTTGCCTTGAAAATGCGCAAAATAGAGGAGATTTCTATTGAATAATGATCATGTATTGAGAAGGATAGCTCTTTCCACATTAAATATACCAAGGGAATATTTAATATGTTTTATCAATTGGAAGGAAAGGTAATATTGGAAAGTTGTACTCATTCCATGACATTTAGTAAATACAATTCAATTTCATAGTATAGTTAGGCTATGGTACATTGCTTCCAACAAGCCTGTATATGTGCAGTGAATTGTTTCTATATACTCGGGATAAAAAAAATATTGGTTGCAATTGTTTTAAATTGCAAAAGATTGTTATTATTATTATTATTTTTGCCATCTTCCATGATCTATTGAGGGCGATATACTAATTGGTTGGTGAATGACGGATATTTTTGTACATGTATGACTGGTGATTTTGGTGTTGAAAGACGAACAACATATTCATTGGTCTATGGTACTGCATGTAACACAACAAATTCGCAATATTACGGTTCTTTTGAGGTCCGTGTAACCTTGCACAGTTCAATTTTCGTTTTTCAATTTTGGTTACTGAAAATCAAAAATTGAAATTTGTCCGTCGATTTTCAATTTTCCTTTTACGTTTTACTTCGCGCAAAAATGAAAATCAAATATTGAAAATTGCCTCGACTTGTCCGTTTTTCGTTTCTTGATTTTAACTTTGACGTAACAAGGTTAACTGCGCACGCGCAAGGGTTATGATATCACTGCCGGTTCGCGGAGTTGTACTGAAAGCACAAATCGGGTCGTATAGGCAGATAATAACTTTATAACTTTTTTATTGACACATCAACGCAGTCAGCAGACTGGTAATATAGTCATACAAATAAGAAGAACAAGTTGCCAAACATGACAGATGAATACAAGAGGAATAAAAGCAATATTCACATGACGCAAAGCTGACATAATTCAACAACCTTAGGCCCTATCAATCTGACACATGTATATATACTATTAGCTTGATATGATCCGGATATTTCACACTGCATGAAGGAAATTATTGATCTCGCAACTTTTCGCAAGCAAGCAAGAATTTGGCAGTTTTAATAAGTGTATCTGTGCAGCGGTTTCCCAGAATAAATTTAAGCTTCGCTGTGTTACTTAGAGAATGGAAGTTGGTACCCAGATTAGAAATTGATTCGAAAAAGTTTTTTCTCAGTGTAATATATTTAGGACAGGTCAGAATAAAATGATGTTCACTCTCAATGACATTACTTGGACACTGTTTACAAAGTCGGTCACTCCTATTTAACTGTTGGTATCGACCACGTTCAATTTCCAACCTGTGTGCACTTATTCTGTATTTGCAAATAACACTTCTATATTGTCTATTAGCTAAGACGTCGGGATAAATTGGTCTATAAAACAGGCTAAACATTGAAGATAAGACAGTAAGCTTGTCAGATGACTGAATATATGAAATACTTCCCTGCAATTCAATGTCCTTAAGACGCTGCACAATGCAACCGACCTCGACGTTCGTTGTAGGAAATTGCTCATTGAACAAATATTTGAATCCACAGGTATCGAGGAGATTAGAAATATACTTAGTCCAGGAACTACAATCGATTGTGTCTAGGTACACGTCAGATACCAGAGAGCCCGGACTTTCCAGTATGTGCGCCCAGAACCGCACCATGCGTTTCAAAATATCAAATTTAAGAGGAAGTCGGCCAAGTTCGGATCTACATGCTGTGTTCGTACTTTTGGAATGTACTCCAAGCAATTCTTTTATGAATTTTAGATGTACATGCTCGAAGCCATCTGAATCTCTAAAAGTGTCTTTGGCATCCCAAACTTTACTGCCATATAAAAGTATTGGTTTTATTAATGTGTCGAACAACTTTTCGGATAGTTTACAACCTGTATTGTTGTCTAATAATTGCTTCATTTTTTATGCTTTCAACCCTTTGTTACGTAGATTCTCTATAGCCAGTGAAAAGTTACCATTGCTTTTAAGAATTATGCCTAAATAGGTATATTGCTTGACAATCGCCAGGGAATTGTCATGTATTTGGAATGAAATATTACGCGGCAGCTTGTTGGCGTTGAAAAGCATGACCTGCGATTTATTGATATTAACTCTCAGTCGCCATTTATTGCAATATCTCTCAAGAATATCTAGTTTACTTTGCAAACCTGCAGCAGTGGAGGACAGTATGACAATGTCGTCAGCATAACAAAGAATATTAACAGTGGATTTGCCGATGCATACTTCACCACACTGATCATTTTGTATTTCACTAATAAGGTCGTTAATAAAGATATTAAAAAGTAGGGGACTGAGTACATCTCCCTGTTTAACACCCACAGTGGATGGAAAGGCCATGTGGGAATTTCATTGCAGAATATGTGTCGGAGTACATGCTTTTGAGAACTGCATATAGTTTGCCACTAATACCCAAATTCAAAAGTTTGTATAGAAGACCCTCTCTCCATACCGAGTCAAAAGCTTTATGTAGATCGATAAAAGAGCAGAATAATTTCCGCTTATGTTGTTTTTCATGATCTATAATATTACGAAGTGTGAGAATATGGTCCATTGTACGGCTATTATCAGTAAATCCAATTTGGTTTTTGTGAATGACATCATGCTCAGTACAGAATACATTTAACCTACCCAAGATAGCGTTATACGGAAAACCAGTGGGGTAAAAGACATGGGAGTTCCACTACACTATACGAGATCCTTGGAGCCAGGCATTCGAACTGGAGCATAATAGGCCAACTGCGCATGCGTAGGATGGAGTAGGCAATGCGCACCAGCATGATACGGAGAACAACGGGGTTGAGACACATGGGAGTTTCATCAAACGAGATACCTGGAGCCTGGCATTCCCACTAGGGTAGTATAACAAATACAAGGATACTCTGATCATAACCCCAAAGGAACTTCCTCTTGGGTGTATGTATGTGTGTGTGTAGGTGTATGTGAAGTTAATGCGTTGAAACGAGATGATGCCCACACTAGTAAGTGTTGAAACATTTTTTTATGCCCGGCGTCGATGCGTTGAAGCGTTTGACACCCGCACTTAGGGAGCACGTCAAAATTTGGACCGGGGAACGCGGTTCATTTTTCACGCATGCCCGGTCACCAATTTAGACCGGTCCAATTCATCTGCAGAGAACAGTCCATACAGATCGGTGGTTTTTGAACTTGGGGCCGGTCTAATGCTGAGAAAGTTGGACCGCGTACACGGTCTGTTTTTCACGCGGAAATGCAAAATAGAACAGTCCAAATTTTGACATGCTCCCTTGAAGCGTTGAAGCGTTTTTGACGCTTACCATTGACGGGCGTCTAAATGCTCCAACGCTCCAGGTCCCACAAATATAGTGGCGGATGAGAGGACTTGAAGCGTTGAAACATTCAGGCGTCCGGCGTCAATCGTGGCGGTTTTGTGCATTTTTTGCGGCCCCTTAGCGCGATGCTTCATATTTATTGGTATTACATGTTTTGTTGGTATCTATAAAAGTACAATATTTATAAAGAAATAATGGCTGGCGGTTGTGTGCTGTTCATTTAAAAGCGCTCTAAACATCTATTTTCAGAACTAGGAAAATCCAAGACTGTGTCCTGATTGGCTAAAGTCCCAGTGCCAATAATCAATGAGAACAGCGGGATGGCATCTGTCCAGACCTGCCTGGTGGACCGGCAGCTTCGAGCGCATGCGTATACTACCCCATTGGGAATGTCAGACTCCAGACATCTCGTTTAGCGAGAGTCGCTCGTCTCTTACGCTCCGCACCTCCTATACGACCCAATCTGCCTTTTCTATTCTACTTCTCGTTTCGTAAGTGACGCCATTTAACCCTTGCGTGCGGGTACCTAACATTGACACGTTTAAGTTAAAATCAAAAAACGGACAACTCGGGGCAATTTTCAATATTTGATTTTCATTTTTGAGGAAGTTAAAACGAAAAACGAAAATTGAATATTGACTGTCAAATTTCAATTTTCGATTTTGAGAAAACCGTAAACAAACAAGCGTTCTGAGAACCCCAACATCTCGCCTTGCGGGGTCATCCGCCAAAGGTGCAGCAGTATTGAAAGCATACATGTAGAGCAAACAATAAAGTCTGGAATAAGTGATGCGGTACAGACAATAATGTCTGGAATAGAATATCTGGTACAGACAATAACATCAGTCCCATGTGGGATTACTGGCAAAAGTTAATCCCATGTAGGATGGATAGGTCAGTGCAGTCGGATTACTGGTACATAGGGCATTCCAGTGTGAGATTACTGCTGGGTGGACCAGTCCCATGTTATTACTGATGGATAGTCCTCTGTGGGATTACTGCTGGATAGTCCAGTCCCAAGTGGGATTACTACCATCACCATCATGGTATGGATGGTAGTGATGGTATGGATGGTAGTGATGGTATGGATGGTAGTGATGGGTATGGATGGTAGTGATGGTATGGATGGTAGTGATGGTAGGAATGGTATGGATGGTAGTGATGGTATGGATAGTAGTGATGGTAGAAATGGTAGTGATGGTATGGATGGTAGTGATGGTATAGATGGTAGTGATGGTATGGATGGTAGTGATGGCATGGATGGTAGTGATGGTAGGAATGGTTGTGATGGTATGGATGGTAGTGATGGTATGGATGGTAGTGATGGTATGGATGGTAGTGATGGTAGGAATGGTAGTTATGGTATGGATGGTAGTGATGGCATGGATGGTAGTGATGGTATGGATGGTAGTGATGGTATGGATGGTAGTGATGGTAGGAATGGTATGGATGATAGGAATGGTATGGATGGTAGGAATGGTAGTGATGGTATGGATGGTAGTGATGGTATGGATGGTAGTGAAGGTAGGAATGGTATGGATGGTAGTGATGGTAGGAATGGTAGTGATGGTATGGATGGTATGGATGTGATGGTATGGATGATAGGTATGGGTATGGATGGTAGTGATGGTATGGATGGTAGTGATGGTATGGATGGTAGTGATGGTATGGATTGTAGTGATGGTATGGATGGTAGGATGGCATAGATGGTAGTGATGGTATGGATGGTAGTGATGGTATGGATGGTAGTGATGGTATGGATGGTAGTGATGGTATGGATGGTAGTAATGGTATGGATGGCAGTGATGGTAGGAATGGTAGTTATGGTATGGATGGTAGGGATGGCATGGATGGTAGTGATGGTATGGATGGTAGTGATGGTAGGAATGGTATGGATGATAGGAATGGTAGTGATGGTATGGATGGTAGTGATGGTAGTGAAGGTAGGAATGGTATGGATGGTAGTGATGGTATGGATGGTAGTGATGGTAGGAGTGGTAGTGATGGTATGGATGGTATGGATGTGATGGTATGGATGGTAGTGAAGGTATGGATGGTAGTGATGGTATGGATGGTAGTGATGGTATGGATGGTAGTGATGGTAGGAATGGTAGTTATGGTATGGATGGGAGTGATGGTATGGATGGTAGTGATGGTATGGATGGTAGGATGGCATAGATGGTAGTGATGATGGTATGGATGGTAGGATGGCATAGATGGTAGTGATGGCATGGATGGTAGTGATGGTATGGATGGTAGTGATGGTATGGATGGTAGTGATGGTATGGATGGTAGTGATGGTAGGAATGGTAGCGATGGTAGCGATGGTATGGATGGTAGTGATGGTATGGATGGTAGTGATGGCATGGATGGTAGTGATGGTATGGATGGTAGTGATGGTAGGAATGGTAGTTATGATATGGATGGTAGTGATGGTATGGATGGTAGTGATGGTAGGAATGGTATGGATGGTAGTGATGGTATGGATGGTAGTGATGGTATGGATGGTAGTGATGGTAGGAATGGTAGTTATGGTATGGATGGTATGGATGGTATATGGATGGTAGTGATGGTATGGATGGTAGTGATGGTATGGATGGTAGTGATGGTATGGATGGTAGGAATGGTATGAATGGTAGTGATGGTATGGATGGTATGGATAGTAGTGATGGTATGGATGGTAGTGATGGTATGGATGGTAGGAATGGTATGAATGGTAGTGATGGTATGGATGGTATGGATAGTAGTGATGGTATGGATGGTAGTGATGGTATGGATGGTAGGAATGGTATGGATGGTAGTGATGGTATGGATGGTAGTGATGGTATGGATGGTAGTGATGGTAGGAATGGTAGCGATGGTATGGATGGTAGTGATGGTGTGGATGGTAGTGATGGTATGGATGGTAGTGATGGTAGGAATGGTAGTGATGGTATGGATGGTAGGAATGGTAATGATGGTATGGATGGTAGTGATGGCATGGATGGTAGTGATGGTATGGATGGTAGTGATGGTAGGAATGGTAGCGATGGTATGGATGGTATTGATGGTATGGATGGTAGTGATGGTATGGATGGTAGTGATGGTAGGAATGGTAGTTATGGTATGGATGGTAGTGATGGTATGGATGGTATATGGATGGTAGTGATGGTATGGATGGTAGTGATGGTAGGAATGGTATGGATGGTAGTGATGGTAGGAATGGTGGTGATGGTATGGATGGTAGTGATGGTATGGATGGTATCACAGGTATATCTTTTAATCATAAGAAACATGTGTACCAAGTTTCATAATCATTCAATGACAGCTGACAACTGCAGCAAACTGTGGTGTACAGATGTACGTGCACTTCGGCTAAACGCAAAACTCAATCAGTTGCCATAATTTGGAGAAAAATTAATATTTCATCTCAAAATAGCACAAATAAATCCTCCAATCATAAGAAACATTTGTACCAAGTTTCGTAATCATCCAATGAGAGCTGACAACTGCAGCAAACTTATCATGTACATGTATATGTATACATGTAGAGGCCTACATGTACAATTTACCTAAACAGAAAACTCTTCATTTGCCATAATTTGGAGAAAAATTAATATTTCTTGTCAAAAAATAGCACAGGTACATCCTCTAATCATAAGAAACATGTGTACCAAGTTTCATAATCATCCAATGACAGCTGACAACTGGAGCAAATTTACCATGTAGATGTATATGTATACATGTAGAGGCCTACATGTACAATTTACCTAAGCAGAAAACTCTTCATTTGCCATAATTTTGAGAAAAATTAATATTTCTTCTCAAAAATAGCACAGGTACATCCTCTTATCATAAGAAACATGTGTACCAAGTTTCATAATCATCCAATGACAGCTGACAACTGGAGCAAACTTACCATGGACATGTATATGTACAATTTACCTAAACAGAAAACTCTTCATTTACCACAATTTGGAGAAAAATTAATATTTCTTGTCAAAAATAGCACAGGTACATCCTCTAATCATAAGAAACATGTGTACCAAGTTTCATAATCATCCAATGACAGCTGACAACTGGAGCAAAGTTACCATGTAGATGTATATGTATACATGTAGAGGCCTACATGTACAATTTACCTAAACAGAAAACTCTTCATTTGCCATAATTTTGAGAAAAATTAATATTTCTTCTCAAAAATAGCACAGGTACATCCTCTTATCATAAGAAACATGTATACCAAGTTTCATAATCATCCAATGACAGCTGACAACTGCAAGAAACTTTCCAAGTACAGATGTACATGTGCACTTCAGCTAAACGCAAAACTCATTCATAGGGATTTTAACATTAGAGTACCCCAGGGGTAGTACCCCCAGGTGGCATACCCACCCCCCATATTTCTCATATTTTTTTTATATTTTTTCTAATTTTTCTAGATTTTTTTTGAACTTGCTAAACCAAAAACCCATTCATTTCCAGGCAGGGGACACCGACACCGACACCGACACCGACGACGACATCCTCTTTCCCTCTCTCACAATATCTCCCCTTTACTTCGTAAGGCGAGATAAAAACAGGAAAATTGAAAATTGACTGTCAGATTTCAATTTTTGATTTTGAAAAACCAAAACGAAAATTGAAAATTGACGGTCAAAATTGCCTTGAGAAACCCAAAAACGAAAATTGAAATATGCAAGGTTACACGGACCTTTTGAGCATGGGTTTTCAACGATAGCCGTTGACTTTTAGACACATCGTCGAATGTTCATTTCAAGGCAGCAAAGACTTTGTCCAGCAAGCTCCGTTTCCGTTCCATGCTGCAATGTATTTCAACAGACATCAGAATGCTTTAAAATGCAACAATTTACAGCACCAAACTTCGAGCGAATTTGCATTTGTGCCATCTGATTGCGGCTCGACACACCACAATCATATCGTCATATACTCAGTCTTGAAAAGGCAGCTGAGGTAAATTTGACGTCGCACTACATGCTCTGATCTGTCGTGCTGGCTGATTTAAGTGTTTCACTTTCTGACCAATTCCTTGGACGAACGCAGTGGAAATGAACATGACTTGGATGGGAGAAACATTCGACAACAAAAGACAACGGCTGGACAAGAGCAGCATATACTGCCGAACAAATTTTTATTGCGATGGAACGAACATTCGAAATCCTTTGTCATTCTAAAAGTAATATGCGAATGTTTAAAGTTAACGCTGTTGTAAGAACTGTGTCTCTGCTTCAACGTTGACCCATTTTCCGTGGTTAAATATGCAGTTCTATATTGCCGTCTGCTATATTGCCGTCTTTATTCGTATAAGGCTTTGCTGATGGACACCAGATCACTTACCGCCGATCAGTCGATAGGAGACAGTGTCGTTAATACCATAATCTTGGTCATATGCATGAAGAGGTGGAGTTGTATCAATGAAGTTGTTCACTATGCTGTCATCCTGAAAACAAAGCGAAGTGAGCCACTGTCAATAACCACGAAGAAAAAACAAATAAATACTCTTTTACTATTGTCTGATGGAACTTATGTTAAGCCATAGTTTTGAAATTTAGTGTTGATTGACGTATGTGTACGTTTGAATATCAGAATGTCCTCCCGAGTAAAATCTGTCGTGCATATTAATGTTTGTCCACGAGGACAAAAATATTATGGAATTTTATACAGTGATGAATAAATAGTTGTTTAGAACTTGTGGGATATAAAAATTACGGCAAAATGGCTGTTATGTTGTATATTTTAGTTTGCTATCCCAATTTATCTTGTTACAAAAATAAAATGCCTGTGAGGCCAACCGTTGATTTTTCACAAGCTCCAACGTAAGAAGACTAATTAAAACTAGACATTGTTGGTACAATGACACGGTCTTTCCACGACGGTCCTCCAAAGGTATCCTTTCGCTGGAAATTAAGTTCATGTCATGTTGCATAGGCGATGTCGATATAATGATAACTGAACACCCTTCGTTTAATTAACAAATATACATAATGCGTCATGGGCTTACAGAGGGCTCATCATGTTTCGCAGCTCCTTTCATCACTTAAAACGACGTTCATTTAATTAAAATCGCGGGGTGACTCGGTTGGTACAGTCGAAACTCCTGAAAGCTTTAACTTGTGTGTCAGGTTACATACAGGTCTTCACGCCTTGTCAAAGGGCGTTATACAATTAGATGGATGAAATCAATTACTACTTAATATCGAAAGTGTTTAACCTGACGGGTGATAGGCAAATAGCATGCACGAAGTGGGGAGAATGTTTTTTTTTTGTTTTATCGCTAAGCCTCCGTCTACGCTGTATCATTACTGTTCCTGGTATGGAGTCATTGTCGACGAAAGAACTCATTATTGGAAGTAACCGGCAACAAATTAGAAGTCCGTACCTATTGCAGTTCAAGAGTTATAGCGTTTCTAAAAAGATGAGCCAGCTCCGTCATGTAACACGACATTTATTTAATTGCGAACTCCGGATGCCTCGAGTGTTACAGCCGGATCGCTATAGCGAAATTGACAACTCCCATTGAATAGATGAAGTCAACATGTGACCATTTAACGCCCTAATAGTTCGGGAAAAATGTTTTTTTTTAATATCTCTAAACCTATCAAAGCTATATTCTTGAAATTTCATAGGCAAATACATATATATATTCGCTCAATCGTGCCTAAAAATAGTGATGATTGGATGCATAATTTTTGCAAAATTTGAATAAATCCAAAATTTCAGAAATGGCTAATTATCTCCCAATCTTTCTGGTATCTTTTTATGGGTTCTGCTGATGTTCTGTTACCTCTTGTAATGACCTACATTCATGTGCAAATTTCAAGTTAGAATTCCTAACAGTTTTCAAGTTATGGCGCTGTAGTCTGAAAACTGTCAGGGGCCGTATCTGGAAAACCAGGGTCAAGGTCAGGTTGAAAATTTAGTGACGTCATACCTGTATCATGGGCTACAAATGTACTAAATCACAGATTCCTGCATGTTGTAGTTTTTGAGAAAAATGCGAACAATGTTTTTTACATTGTGCGATGTTCAAGGTCAAGGTCACATCGGATCGTTTTATAAATAGCGCCAAAAGAAAGACAATATTGTGCCCACTATTGTTTCATTGTTTTGTAACTGTCAGTACGTTAGTTTTTCAGAAAATGAAAGCCGTATTTTCGATATTTGGATGCTTACCACTTCAAAGGTCAAGGTCAAGCCCGAGTTCTGAGACAAGTGGTGACCTTGTGACATGATGTAGGTCACGTGACCTTATTTTTAGGCTGATCGCATTAGCCGTTCAAGATTTCACCACCAAACTTTGCACTCATATAGAGACGCTCCTGGAGGACAAAGGTCAAATTTAAGGTCACATTCTTTTCGGTCATTAAAGTGTTCATTAATATTAGGAGTATCAATGCCGTAGCTTATTTCCTTAAAATGCCGGGTTTTGAAAAACATTAAAAGGGAGATAACTACTTTTTCTTGTTACGTAACAATTCAAAAATATAACTACAGAATATCTTTTAGATATGTTCTTTAGTTTTGGCTGTACACAGCCCACACGAAAAACAGCACCAGGGGAGAGAACTCGAAAACCGCTTCTTTGACCTACTTATTTTATTGGTTATTTTATTGGTTGTATCTGCAAACTTTCACATTTTAAATTTCAGCTGCATCGCCTTATGCGTTTGGGCAATATTCGCGAAATGGTGTTTTTATCAATAAAAAACATAGCTCAATAGGTCAAGGTCAAGGTCAAAATTGAATACTTGTACCAGAACGTACAGACTCGTATCTACAAAGGGGCCAAATATCTAAGCTGTATATCAAGCCGTTTAGCCGCTATTTCAAAAGTGGACTAATAATAATAATAATTTGTAGAATAACAAAAGGTCTTTCCATTTGTAATGGAAAGACCTAATGAACAGACGTCAGTAATCAGCCAGGTTTCCTTGTCGATATCACCATAGTGGAATCCTATCAGGTGCGTTCAACACTGTTTATGGCTGTAACACGATGACGGTGTTGCAGATACGGCTCTTTGGAGATGGAACATGGATATTTTCCTAATTTAAAATTCTTCTTGTGTTAATTCATTTCATAAGCCATTGGTCGTTCCTCTACTTACATTCCAGAGGTATAAACATGTCACCTTATATTACTTTATGTGCAATGGTAACGGTGTTGACATTTACCTGGGAGACAGAAGGAAAAATGAATAAGGAAAAAAAAAAAAAATAAATAAAAAAATATTTCCCATATATTGTTAAAAAGACTATGAATAACTGACTTTTCGATTTATGATTTAGGCTCTTACAAATTTCTCAAGTGAAGTACCCCAAATTAACAGATCATAATCCATAGGTAGACAGAACAACTGTTCTGGAGACAGGGCCAATAAGTAATAATAACAGGTATAACATTACCAAAAAGTTGTTAAAATGTATCGTTTATATCATAATTTGTGAATGTACAAAGAATCTAAATAATCCATCAAGCTAATATCCTGTAAAGCTATTTTTCTGGATCATGCAATTAACTTTACCAGAGAGCTGCAGGACAGAAAATATACCACAATGGTAGCATGACCCAACAGGTGTTATCTGGGTATATTAGGGTGTTTCCGAAATGGTCACAGCCGATTGGTTCCGTGGTACGTGATCGGGGCAGTCTCATTCGTCGAATGAACATACACCTCCAGAAAGCGATGGATTGAAATGATTCCAGAGTGGGCCTCGAATTGTCACTATATAGGTGAACTACCGCCGATTTTATTTCTTCCAAATGTTTAAGGCCGTTTGTACATCGTTCTTCAGAAAAAAACCCAAACAAACAAAGAAACCAACAAATATGCATCAGGAGTGTGAAAAATAAAGTAGCTAATTGCCACAACTTCGGTCTCGTCTCTCGCGCAGTATCCCACAGTCGTGTCCCTCTCTACTAGCGTGTTCGCTTTCCGGGTCAAATATGTGAACCAGATAATTTCTTTGACTCGTTTCAGGGCTATATACACACGGTGAAATCTGTCTGAGTCAATCTGCTATGGGTAATAATTTAATGAAAAGTGATATTCCTTTAGCTAGGTAACACGGAGGAGCAAAGATAAATTTCGTTTCCAGACAATAACTTCTGAATAACTCAACGGATTCGTTTCATATTTGGTATGTTGATACCATGCCTGAAGATCTCGCTTGGGATTGTTTTGTATGCCGATCCACCTTTTGGTTGTGTCACCTACAAGGGCCAAGTCAAACTTACCTTTCGGGACAAACGTATATGGGTACCTTGCTACATGATCTCGCTTGAGTGTTCGTTTCATGTCGCGGACAGAACGAAAGGATTCCAGGCCAATTCACTATTTTCAACGTCGGGGGAGATCAACGGCTGGATTTTCATTTTTATTCTATTCTCGGCATTTTCTAACTATAGGAGGAGTTATACAAACCTTTTCTTTGATACGAAGCTCGTATTTGTTTGCCGCGAACTTCGGGGGTTGATCATCCACGTCAATTATGTCGATCAACAGTTGTGTACTTCCTGACATTTCATAGCTAGAGTCCTGTAAATATATTCAAATTCCAATCTAGATCGTGACCAAGTTGGCACTCCCCAGCGATCTCCAGCCTACATACCCCACTTAACGTCAAACAGGTATTTAATATGATGGAGAAATATTTGTACTAGATCTTTACCTTCATCTCAAATTATGAAATCCGCTGTTGTGAGAGAGGAATTCAAATTTCCTGTTACAAGGCACTAATTTCCCTAATCGTTGAATCTTGGATCAGACATCAGATTTATAATAACAATACTCTAATTCTTCTTGACGACAATGCAGTATCAAACTGATTCTAGGCGAAGGTGTTGTACTCAAAAGACCATAGCCACAGATAATTCATAATTCTATAACACTTGTGTCAATAACATCGAGCTAACCGTGCAATTATTACACGTTTTAGCACGGTTATGTGAAATCAACATCCGTCAAGTGCAGGTGTTCATTGGGAGATTCCATTTCACAAGTCTGCTTTCATACAAGTAACAATCGAATAAAACAAACAAATAAATAAATTACAAGATGAATTTTTTTTCTCAAGTTTAACTGTTGTTTCCATCATGAAACTGATTAACAAAGCGACACAAATAGACATATATTCACGTAATTTCCACACAGCTGACGCAGATGACAGTATCACTCCCCATTTGAGAGACTACATTAGCTCGTCCTCAGACATTGGCACGATGCCAACCGAGACGGGAGCATTAGTGGACGAGTTTTTTCAAGAAAGGGGAGAAAGGTTGTCAAAGTTTAAAATATGATTTCAACTTTTCATTATAATCTTTGTTGATAATCAATTTGGGTAGTGCAATAGAATAGAAATAATGTTTTCATAGGCGTGCTCAATGGTTTTATGCCCTGAAATATAAACTTTTCCACACTAACCTTGCGTAAAATAACCATTGAGCACGATTATGAAAACATTATTTCTTCACTGAAGTAAAAAAAAACTAATACAAGCATTTCAGTTTCCGCAAGAAAATTTTTTACAAGAAAAGGGTGACGTGGCACAGGAAACGGCCTTAGATAGAACCTGAACAAACTGTCCGCTTTAGGAGTCCTATTCTGACGTTATACCACATAAGTGTACGTTTGATGAATATCCCAACACCAATGTTATTAGTGTAAAATTTCTGCTGTTGCCTACATATGCAACATAATCACAATACATTTGATTTTTTTACAATCAACCACTGCATCATCCACTATGGTACGTTGTGGGTGATCTGAAGAAAAAAACAACGCACAACTTAATATCTCCTCGACGATTATCACCACTAGATTCTCTGAATAAAATTTGATATATGACTAATTTGCATATCACAGAAGAGACGGCACCAAATAGAGGCTCTGAGAAAGGACGCTCTCTCGCCCTTCCCCACCCCACCGCTTCCTTAACTCGCTTGTCCCTTTACTGAAGTCAACTGTGAACAGCTTGGAATGTCCCTGTCAGACGTCATTGTTCTATCACTAAATCGTTTCGTCGCTGTTATTGCCTCGTTAATACCAAAATCACTGAGGAAATTGAATAGGAGATATATAATATTCTCAGTCGCGGAGACATTGCATGCGGTCGCATACGCCCAAAAGTCCAGTTTTAACTAGTCGTAAGTTTTGGAGCTTGTCAAAAATATATTAAAGGGATATGAAACGTACCCCGACATCAAAGGCGCCGCCGCGAGCTCACGCTGAATGTATGTCTCGCCTGCCAGGTCTCGCGCTCTACGCGCGTGCGCCTTTGCATCGCCTAGTTTTCGTCACGAATTCATTCCAGATTTTACCAGATTTATAGACGTTCTTCTGCAGTAATTGGCATCAGATTATTTGATCGAGACGGGTACTATTTTGAGAGAAGAAACTTTTGAGGGATTTTCATTGAAAAGATGCATATTTTCATGACAACTTTCGACCGCTCTGCGCTGCCGATAACAGCGGCTGGAGCGGCAAGGAAAAACTCATTTTTCCCCTTCTTTGTGATCAAACTTCTCATTTATCTCAGTTTTTGAAGTATATCTGTGCTAGTTTTTACAAAATATGCAAGCATGTCATTGACAGTACGCAAAATGTTTTAATTTTCCATTTTCGTTTTTGTAAATTATTGCTCGTGAAAATCGTAAAAATGCCAAATATGTAGAATTCTGAACAAATCTCACAATTCTTGTACGTTTTTGTGATTGAACTACTTATTTGGGTCATATGATTTTTTAGATTTTTTTTCTCTGTGCACTAGTTTTGTTTCTTGTCGTTTGCATGATGTATTCCTTTTGCCACTCGTTAAGATGTAAAGGATTTTTTTTGGTCACCAACCTTGGCCTAAATTGAGTTGACTGGCGTTCACGTTAATGGAGCCTTGTTGACAAGCACGTGTATTCACCCAGCATTGACCAGCGAAACAGGGCGGGACTCGCAGCGAAGGACACGTGACGGTCTTTGGCGCACAAAAGCCAATCAGTGACGAGGCGTACTAATTAACCAATCACTAATCACCCATTAACATATCAATTAGCGAGACAAATCCTAGTTCAAAGAGAGGAGCCGCGTTTCATATCCCTCTATACTCGTCCCAGCTCATAGTTAGCCCTGCATAAATTTTCATTTTTTGTGGCGTCTACAACAAACTGAACGCTAGACAATTACTACCATTACTCCTTGATATTGATAATATATCAAGCTAGAGATATTATAACGTTGTAATATGCCTAGATGTAGATTAACTGAGCAAAGTCATCTTCATATAAACCTCAGTTATAGTTGTTTCATATAATAGGACTCAATCTCAAAGTGTGATGTCTCGGACAAAAGTCAAAACTGCCGTATATCGTCATATACATGTGTGCTGTTTAACTTTCGGCAATATGACTGTTCTCTGGAAGTGAGCGATACACCCACTGTTATTACTTTATACGGCATGAACAACCTTTATTCATTTGAACACGTACCGTATTACATTATGACGTGACCCTATGGGATTGAGCCTCGGTACATGAAACAACTATACTGGAGATAATAATAATAATAATCTGAATTAATAATAATTATAATGGAGATGATCTGGTTGGAGATAATCACAACGTTATTCCAGCTTGATCAGATTAGAGAGAATTAAAATGGACTTAAAAAGGTCGTTTTTGTTTAATAACTATTGACTAATGCATCATAACCCTCCAAAATCTTCAGAAGACTAACCTTATATATTTTTACATGTCGTAACAGTGGTTTTCCAATGAAAGTGTACATAGCCAAATTGTTAATGGAGAACAAAACATGCAGTCTATTCTTATACAAATAAGATAGAGCACAATTTGTTTTTTCAAGACCATCCGTTGCGTGGTCACCTGCATTCTCCTATTGCCAGAGTTTGTAACCTCCTAAAAATGGCTATAACAACGTCTGATTGCACTGGACGGAAAGCGCGGCGCACATGCGCATTTGGTCTGTATCGGTTGTGATCGACAAAGGCAGCATGTATCTGTATACTAGAGAGCTAGGAAATGTATCCAGTATATATTGTAAAATAATGAACCGGTTTTATGCTAATCAATTACAAAAGATAATACAAATACAAAGTATTGCTTAGCTGTGTCAACCTGAGCCCACTCCGCTCTGTTTATAAGCGGACAATGCTGACAGGCCAAGAGGCATGCTCACAAAATTTGCGCGCCACGATTTCAACCCCAGTGCAATCAGAGGGTATAGGAGGTATACAAACTGATGCCATGAGAATGAGTCACCTGTGGCGAGTGTCTCTTCGTTCGATATATTTCTTGAACTTGTTGGTCAAAAACGACCCTTTGTACCGCGATTTTAGAGAGGTGGTTGTCTCTAACCTGTTGATATAATATCAATACCACGGAGCAATGGTACGGTAGTTCCGTTTGTAAAGTTCCGTTTGTTATCCACTCTGCATAAAAAGAACATTTCTGCAGATCTATCTACTGATTTTTTTTGGTACTTGGTAGAAACGTTTGAGGTTAAAGATCCATGCAGTCGCTCTGTTTTGTCTTGAACATCACCCGACCGACCGACATAAGACAGGAATTCTACAACAACCCATATATATTGTGGTGATCTCCACGTACAGCGATGGAGATTATGGGTTGTTGTTTGTTGTGGTGGTTTATGGGTTGGTTGATTTATTGGATTATCCACTCACATACGTTAGAATGAACCACAGCTGTGCAATGGATGAGTTGAATGAACATTTACAGAATGTTCATGATTAGCTAGAGTTACAGAATGTTCATGATTAGCTAGAGTTACAGAATGTTCATGATTAGCTAGAGTTACAGAATGTTCATGTTCAGCTAGAGTTACAGAATGTTCATGATTAGCTAGAGTTACAGAATGTTCATGTTTAGCTAGAGTTACAGAATGTTCATGATTAGCTAGAGTTACAGAATGTTCATGATTAGCTAGAGTTACAGAATGTTTATGATTAGCTAGAGTTACAGAATTTTCATGATCAGCTAGTTACATAATGTTCATGATTAGCTAGAGTTACAGAATGTTCATGATTAGCTAGAGTTACAGAACATTATTAGCTAGAGTTACAGAATGTTCATGCTTAGCTAGAGTTACAGAATGTTCATGATTAGCTAGAGTTACAGAATGTTCATGCTTAGCTCGAGTTACAGAATGTTCATGATTAGCTAGCGTTACAGAATGTTCCTGATTAGCTAAAGTTACAGAATGTTCATGCTTAGCTAGAGTTACAGAATGTTCATGCTTAGCTAGAGTTACAGAATGTTCATGCTTAGCTAGAGTTACAGAATGTTCATGATTAGCTAGAGTTACAGAATGTTCCTGATTAGCTAGAGTTACAGAATGTTCATGCTTAGCTAGAGTTACAGAATGTTCATGCTTAGCTAGAGTTACAGAATGTTCATGATTAGCTAGAGTCACAGAATGTTCATGATTAGCTAGAGTTACAGAATGTCCATGATTAGCTAGAGTTACAGAATGTCCATGATTAGCTAGAGTTACAGAACGTCCATGATTAGCTAGAGTTACAGAATGTTCATGATTAGCTAGAGTTACAGAATGTTCATGATTAGCTAGAGTTACAGAATGTTCATGTTTAGCTAGAGTTACAGAATGTCCATGATTAGCTAGAGTTACAGAATGTTCATGATCAACTAGAGTTACAGAATGCTCATGATTAGCTAGAGTTACAGAATGCTCATGTTTGGCATGATAAGCTAGATTTACAGAATGTCCTTGATTAGCTAGAGTTAGAGAACGTTCATGATTGGCTAGAGTTAAAGAATGTTTATGATTGGCTGGAGTTAGAGAATGCTCATGATTAGCTAGACTTAGAGAATGTTCATGATTGGCTAG
Source organism: Hanleya hanleyi (assembly GCA_036873755.1). Classification (NCBI taxonomy): domain Eukaryota; kingdom Metazoa; phylum Mollusca; class Polyplacophora; order Lepidopleurida; family Hanleyidae; genus Hanleya; species Hanleya hanleyi. The sequence goes on from JAVTVY010028579.1 coordinate 43,732, forward strand.
AGTTACAGAATGTTCATGATTAGCTAGAGTTAGAGACTGTTCATGAGTGGCTAGAGTTACAGAATGTTCATGATTGGCTAGAGTTAAAGAATGTTCATGATTGGCTAGAGCTACAAAAAGTTCATGATTAGCTAGAGTTAAAGAATGTTCCTGATTAGATAGAGTTACATAATGTTCATGATTGGCTAGAGTTAAAGAATGTTCATGATTGGCTAGAGTTAAAGAATGTTCATGATTGGCTAGAGTTACAGAATGTTCATGATTAGCTAGAGTTACAGAATGTTCATGATTAGTTTCTGCCAATTTTCTCCACAGGCGAATGAAAATTCCGGATTTAATTTTGAAAATTTGAATTGACGAATCAACTGGAAGATATCCCGTGATGTTTCTGAAAAAAAACAACTCCATTGTATTTGGTAATCACAGCCAGAAAAAGGGGGATGGCCCATCACCTTTTTGTGATGATGATGCCTGTTCATCACCCTTTAAATGTGATGAAAAAGGGTGATGGCCAATGTCGTCACCCTTTAGGGTGATGATCATCACCCTTTTAGGGCGATGGCCTAAAAATTTGCACTCATTGCTGATCACCCTCTTAGGGTAATAACCATCACCCTTTTCGACCTTTTAAGGTGATAGCCATCATCCTTTTAAGGTGATGGTGGAAAGGGGTCATGGCTCTAACTCATCACATTTTTTGGGTGATGCTGTCATCACTTTAGGGTGATAAGTATCACCTTTTTTCTGGCTGTGTATACTAACTGGAAATTAATTGTATCAGTTATATGTGTTGCATATCAATATTGCAGAGATATTATGGCTGTAGCATGGATTTTCAGTGAAACGCGTTTCTCGGGGTCTTACGATAAAAGTCCGTATCTGTGGTTTGTTGTAACATGACTATCTGTGGTTTGTTATAACATGACTGAATTTGATTGAACATGTGCATTATGGATGTGAGTTTGAAAGTTAGTCTTCTACCCGCATCTTAGTTTTCATGTTCTTTTTGATCTTTTATCTAGAAATAACCAGGCAACAAGATATATATTAGCTATGGTGGTGAACCGGCTTACCAAGGCTTCTTTAACTGGACACAACTTGGCAATATTCTTGAGCGGAAAATGCTGTTTACAGTCTCGGTTGACAACTCTTGACGTATACATCTAATCTGAACTGCTGGTAATTATATATTTTCTTATGCTTTAAGTTTACTGAAAAGAATTTGTTTATAGTGGAAGCCAGGAGGAAACACTGCTGACTTCGCTTAAACTTTGGGACTGTCCAGTTTTTGTCCGGTACATGAACGTGGATGAATTTAGCTTACAATGACCTAGAAATAAAAACTACTAACTGGTCTCTGAAAGTTTGAATTTCTTCATTATGTACATTATGCATACTGTAACATATGTGACATCTATTTCAATAGATTGTATACGGGTCTGGAATTATGGAGCTGATGAATATACAAGACATTCACTGCTAATTCACACAGTTTATTGTACTGTATGCAGATGGAAAATTCTTCAATCAACACATACTCCAGAGGGCATGGATCAGTGCAACGCTTAAAGTGATTGTTTAAATTAACAACTTTATTGATTATTTTCAAAATACAAATCGGCTCCAAGCTAAATGTTTAGGAGAGTTTATCATGTAAATGTAGACTGCATTTGATGGCTAATGTCCTCACCCTTTTAGGGTGATGGCCCAGGTCGTCACCCTTTTAGGGCGATGACCTAAAAATTTGCACTCATTGCTGATCACCCTTTTTTTTAGCGTGATATCCATCACTCTTTTAAGGTGATGGTGGAAAAGGGTGATGGCTCTAACTCATCACCTTTTTTGGGTGATGCTGTCATAAGTATCACCTTTTTCTGGCTGTGATCGTATGTAATTTGTGACTTACGTAGGCATATAAAGTAAGATTGTAATTCTTGGGTCCGGTTTCGTAGTCCAGCTCCTTCCTAAGGCCGATGACCGCTTTCTGCGTGTCGAAAAGGGCAAATGGTTCGCTGCTATTGGTCTGGAAGACAAAACATGGTCGTAAACAAGTTATTCTTAACGCTAATTGTATATTTTCCGAAAATAAAATTGATAAACCTATTGTCACTCAATTTTAGATATCTTTTCGATTGGCACCATATCCTTTATGGTCTTAATTCAGTTACAAAGATGATGACGATCTTAGATGGAATGCTATATGCAGGATACAATGTGGTGGCTGTCAGCTCACGTACAAAGGCAAACTCTGTATACTGGCATGTTTATGAACGACTGTAAGACATCTACTAAATGCCATAACTTCCCATTCGGTGACCAGTGTTCGATCAAATGACATAATACTGATCACGCCAGATGCAACTGAAAATGCTATGTTTGACTGCGAATTGGAAACCTACATATTAACAAATCCCTGCATTGATGTATCCAGCTTAGTTTCCTTGGTTTATTCCTTGACGTATATGTGTCAGGGGCGTCACTAGGATTTCAAAAGTGGGGGTGCGAATGTTTTCAATTTGCAAGGACGGATATAGCGAAAGTTCATAGGGGGGACGACTATCACAGCCCAACAGGCGAGAGTCCAGGGGCCGCCTAGGCCCCGGAAGCTCCAGGGTCCTAGATCGCCGGTGATGCGTTCTAAGCGTTTTCCCGTTCTATTTTCACGTTTGTTTCGCATTTATAAGCACACATCGACGTTGAAACAAAAATCACACATCATTCCTGAATCCATTTGACTTTCCAGTTATATTTAATACATACAGAACGATGACCGTTATGCTATGGAACATTAGAAACCAATACCCGTACCAATATGATTGATTTACACAAAGCTAAAATAAGCAAATCCTGCCAGACCAACATGCTCACCATTCCAGGAATGCGCGCCTTTCTAGGCGGGTCCGGGGCATGTCCCCACGGGAAATTTGTAATTTTTATGCTTTATTTCCTGCATTTTAGCGTATTTTAATGCTAACCAAAACTGGGGTTTGATATCTCACATAATTTTCGTATTTCCAATATACGGGCAAAAAAAGGGGGAGGGGGGTGCGTTCGCACCACACGCACCATGGTCAGCGACGCCCTTGTGTGTGTTGTACTTGTTGTACACGATATCAAACCTGCAAAAGTCACCACCCATATCTTGGCGCGCTCAGGGAATACAAGCGTCTAGTCCGTCATTAAATATTCAGACGTCGTCTATTACAGAATTTCCGCGTCCATAATCCAAATACCTAATTCATATAATAACATTAGCACAAATTGAAAGGATAAATCATAAAACTAAGCTAATTTCCTGCAAGACAGAAGCGGTCAACAGTGTTCAATGATGTCAGCAAGACATCGTGATCTTCCAAAAATATTAAAACCGCATCGCTGGCCAGTATTCTTAATCCATATGATATGTTATAAAGTCGTTATCTAGAGAATGATGTATCTCAGTCACACTTTGATTGTGTATGTTCATATGAACACCATGAGGATCTTGAAATACATAGGTTCATACGGGCCCTAGCCCCGGGTTAAGCGGAATTAGACACAAGTTACGAAACGTACCACCATAGATCTTGCATGCTACGCTCGTATTTTGCTATCAGCATGCGATATGTATCGCCAAATTTGAGAAACTTCGAGTGCAGGCACTTGATTATGTAGCCCTGTTTTACAAGTTTCTGCAATAATGTTTTGTGAGGTTGATTGCTTGAAAGGTGAACGGTTGAAAGCTCTTCTCCCCAGATAGGTCAATATTGGATCCTATACACTTCAGTCTAATATGACAAGCTGCTATTCGAACTGCTACTCAAATTCGACAAACCAGCTCCTTGTTAACAAACCTCCGTGTTAACTAAAACTGCTATTGAATCTGAGTAGGATAGATATATGGATCATCACTGAGAATAATATGGCTGTTCCAATATACATACCATTTTGTTTTCGGTAACGAAAAACTAATGCAAAAAAAGTTACCTTTAAACCCATTCCGCGTATAGTGGTCAAGTTATTTGCCTATTAACACATAGCTCACAAACTTTCGTAGCCTTTCTGAAACAGTAAATATGACGAAGGCAGAACACTGCTCCCATTTCCAGAACCAGGTGATAGCAGTTTAACATGCACGAAGAGGGCTTTAATTATCACTGGTGTGATTTGTTGGACTCCCTCACCATTGAATTCCTTTTCATGTGAAGTCCGCTCTTTTCATGTACTTCATTCAATCGCATGCTGCATTCCTCCTCCGTTAAGCAGGACACAAGGGCATGATCTATGTAATTTGCCACGTCACGTGGATGTCGAGAGATTGCAAGCGAAGACGAAACACCAAATGCCGTCTGTTATTGGAACAGTCCGGTATATTTAATGAGGAATTCTTAGCGTTTTCCTTTAGAAATAGCTGATTCTTCAGATTTACCACCGGGAAAACAACGCGGATACAACGATTCTTCGGTCTCGTATATAGCCTTCTGAGGTACAGGCCGTTTGTCTGCGTGGTCTGCATTGTTGAAATAAACGGTTGTGGGTGGCGCATTACGCTCTTGTCTTCGAGTGATATACACGTAGCTTTAGAGTGACAAGGAATTGTATAGCAGAAGGCTGATTGAATTCGAACACGTATGGTAGTGTACGTTGCTGTGTTAGGGTTGTCCAAGAGTTTACAAGTTAAGATGTCTTCAACCAGCGACTGGGAATGTTATGACAAGACTGGATTTATAAATGAACTGAACGACACCAAAAGCTGACTGGATTTGTAAGCTGTAAAATTAAAGAGTGGTTTAGCAGACCTTTCTGAGCGGCGAGAAACTTGCTGAGAATACAAAAGTGAATGGTGCCTGTGAACTGTATTTTAATACAACACGGAAAGGATTACTGGCATACTTTGTGACACTAAACGTAAATACTACACAGCCTACATTATGAACTGATCACTTTACGGTTATGAATGTTGAGGATATAGTCATACTACAGTCGGACATGATAATACGAATATGAACCTACTTTCATTTAAAATTTGATAAAAAAAGAGGCCGAAAGTGACGCGGGCCTCTCGTTTGATATCAGTGTTGATTGGAAAAGCCCTGGACGCCTATACTATGTTAGATGAAGTTTATGTTCTCCCATGGTTAAACCACCATCTTCGAAAGTTTTTAGCTACTCACTGAAACCTCTCGGAATCAATTTCGCAAAGCAGAACATAAAAAATGAGTACGAACTGTGAAAGATAAAAGTTCCGGAGCTAGTCCATTTAAGGCTTTTATACTTGGACTAGAATATTGTATCTGATACCAGCCAATGAGTTTATACATATCGTTACTACAAAGTGTAGAGTCACATTCATACTACGTTTCTGTATGCTTTCTATTCTAATCATGTCGGTTACAGAACAACGGCACCACAGAGTAAACCAGCAATCGATATAGGAAGCACAATCGTGGACAACAAGGAATAGTTTGCGTTCAACATTAGCGATCACTGATGATACATGTTTGGACCTGGACAAATTGTTTTTAGTCTTCACATCAAGAAGCTTCTTGCTTTTGACATTATCAAGAATTGTCTGCCAAATCAGTGCGTTCAAGTCAATAGTAACCAGCATGCAGTGCGATTTCTCAGCGTTAGGACATATTTCATTTTGGATACACCAGTTATTTACATTTTCCAAATTCGAGTTCAGTTCATTTTCCAGTTCTGAGATGGTTTCAGACGTATTCAACGTGATGTCATCAAAAGTATCAGTTTGGCATTCCGATATATCTAGGAATAAGTCATGAATATAAACAAGGAAAAGGAGAGGTCCAAGGATAGAGCCTTGGGGAACTCCCACATCAGTCTCGATGCTATCGGATAAAGCTCCCTTAAAAAGTACACATTGCTTCCTCTCAGCCAGGTAAGATTCGCAGAACGACATAGCGGTACAGGAAACGCCGTACATATTAAGGTTTTTTTTTCAGAAGAATTGAATGACAAAGACTTTCCTCAGATTCAGATATACTCCGCCGATCAAGTTTCCACTTTCAATGTTCTGGTACCAGGAGTCCAGGATACCTGTCAGGGCCGTCTGGCACGAATGGAATGCTCTGAATCCAGACTGTTTGCTATAAATTAGATTGTTATATTCCAGATATTGGCACATATGCAAATGAACATGTCTCTCTAAAATCTTGGGAATTACAGGTAAATGATAACAGGTCTATAATTTCCTGGGACGTACAATGGACCTTTTTTTATGTAACGGCATTACTTTAGCCTTTTCCCATCACGTTGGAAAGGTACCCGTACAAATACACTGGTTCAGAAAATACGTAATTGATGGAGCTATCTCTTCACTAGCCAAACTAAAAACAATTAGTTCCGTCGCCTTAGTTTCTTTCACAAGGCTCAACTGGTCTGACACAAACTTGAGAGAAACTTTAGGAGATACGTATTCCCTAGCTCTCATCTTTGTCTTCACATGCAATAACATATTTTTTTTACAATGGAAGTGAACCCATTCTTTAAAAGTGTTGCCGATTTCCGTCGTATTATGTATTTCACTACCATTCACTATAAGTTCAGGTGGTGCCGGGTTTCATGCCTTGGGGACCAGATCGCGAAAGTGTCGCCAGAATAGCACTTACTCTTTTCTAATATGTTTGGCTTGAAATATCCGCGACTTCATTTTGTTGTGTAAGGACTTATACTTTGCATTTTCAGACCTTTTATTAGTGCGATAACGAAGTGGCATTACTTCGGAGATTTCATCATTCCACAACTCCGGTCGTCTTCTAAAACGAACTTGCCTTCGACGTATTGGTGCAGGAGTGTTTAGTACGCCCCTGAACATGTCTAACCATGTACCCAATATGTCGTTGAGACAGTCAAAAGATTCAATAACATTCCACGGTTGATTTCGAATTTCGGTTAAAGGCTTCATTGCACCTATAGTTTGTTAAACCAGGGTTTTTGGCCGACGACTTTCTAGTCGCACAAATAGGAAAACGGATACCCGCGGTAATGCAGTACTTAGAGACTAAACTTTGAGTGATAGTATCCGTGTTGGACGCAAATAAATCAATTAAAGTTTCTGATTCCTGTTATTCTGGTTGGAGTTTCGATCAGCTGTGTGAGATCATGGACATTTTCCCGCCATGTATTTGACTGGCAGTTATCTTTAAACCAACACGTATTAAAATCACCTATGTATCACAATGTACTCCATTTTCTCCAGTTTATCTAGACATTGTTGGAAGGAGTTATTCCATTCATTTTGGCTGTGGTCGGGTGGATTATGCAGGAAAAGGCCGACTGAATTCGAACAAGCAATGTTTGGTGTGTGTTAGCTGTATTAGTGGTCGTCGAAGGCTAAACAGTTAAGATGCCATTTACCAGTAACTGAGAATTGTATGGCAAGACTGGATTTACAAGAGGCTGAAAGATACCAGATACTGAATTTGTAAGATTTGCACTTTTCTACATGAGCGGCGAAAATCCTGCTGGCTATATTGTAAACTGTTTAAGTTTCGGTTGGGAATGGGAAGAGGATATATTCATGGCACAGCCGGGGTTACAGAGTGTTTTCCAAGGAGACAGACTGTGTTATATCAAAGGGCACCATTCTTCAGAAGGATTTTATCGTTGATGGATTACGTCTGACAGAGATCTCTGCGACTGTGGACATATTCTGTACAATGTAGATATTGTGGGCAATAATATGATACAGTACCGGTATTAATATAATATTAATATTAGCCGATATTAAGTTTGACATTCTATGATTCAGTGCTGATATTGTTGACATTTTTTGAATCAGAATAAAATGTGTTTTCGATATTCTATGAACAAGAACTCAATTATACTTATAGGCCTTTTATCAACTCGTATAGATACTTTAGCTATCATTGATAATTTCTAAACCAGCGCTGATGACATATGGTATCGTATTGCTAGTACAAATATTTATAACCGAACAAGAGCATATTTAGTACTGCACATGCTCGCAGAGCTTGTTGATATGTGATTGGTCACTCTAATTCATATTCCCGCTTACAATATGAAGTATTTAAATTAATATTAGCTTCTGAAGGTCGTGAAGGTGTCAGAGGTCGTGAAGGTGTCAGAGGTCGTAAAGGTGTCAGAACAGACCGCCAGGTTTGTTATTTGCAACTTTTGCTATTTTGGTGTTCTTCCTCCATCACAACATGTGTTTTTAAAAAGAGAAATATCATTAACGCGAATAGTGAATTCTAAGGGATGAAGGGTGGATGCCCGTTTGTACCTCAAAGTGTCATGACACCATCTCTCCATCTCTTCGACGATAGGCTAAATGACTTGAATGATCCACTAAATCAGAACAGCTTCATCATTTTCCTCAGTGCTAATGGTTTGAGCCAAACTTTTGTTATTTTAGTTAGGGCTGGACACAGGTATGACTGACCGTCTATAAATAATTCTTGATAACATACATGGTGGCGTCTACTTTACTCCCAATTTAAAATATCTTAAATTGATCTGTAATTTTCTGCTTTACTGGCGGCGTCAGGTTCATGATATACATTTATCCATTCCTTGTGAAATATTTGAGAAATAGATAATTGTTTACTGCCGGAAAAATATCTGATTCACTCAGATGTAAAAGGACGAGTCTCAAGTTTGTCCCCGAAGGTCGAATGGCCCAAGGTGCCAAACGTGTAGAGTCGTCCTATTCCATTGTGATCTTCACAGCGGTAAACAGTTATATATTTAATTTTATTCTACAATATTATTGAACGAAATGTCGCAAAAATGGGTGATTGTAAGTTGACTAACAACGAGGACTACAACTAGTTGGTTAAATAAAAACGAGACGACAAATGAGCCGGCTTGACAATGTATCCAACGTTGATCAAATGTCTTCATCGGCGTTGAAACGTTAGAAAAAGACGCAATATCAATGTCGTCATTTTGCTCATTGAAATGACGTTAGATTATTGTCATTCGCCAACGTTTTATCAACGTTAAAACTGGTTCAACCAACGTTTAAACTGAAACATTGTATTAATGTTGAATGAATTTTCAAAAAAAAAAGCCTTAAAACTTCGACTGAATACGCTGACTTGATCAGCATCTGCTTCATACAGGTATGACAGTTATCTCAAACTCTGTTGTCAGAGAAACATAAACCGTTTAGCTTAGCACGTTAATAGACCAAACACTTGTATTTCAATTTATATGTACATGGTGTACCCAGATTTCATTGTGGGTTGATTTGATCCCTTAATCGCCGGATAAATATCCTCTATACAGAGTTTCAGTGAAAACGAAATAACAGAACACACTCGTTTCGTAAGCATCTAACCCTTGTTTTAACGCACGCTATTTGCAAAGTTATCGACCAAATATCAACGTTGTTTCAACGTTAGTGTGCTATCTTGGGGTAGATACTTCATGTAGGTGGCTATTGTCCAAGTCTTTGTGCAGCTGAAAAGGGACAAGTCTAGACATATTGTTGTCCCCAGACTTTTATCTGGTATCTTGGTTGTGCGCATCAAGACTTGAAGTTTTTGTCTCGGGCCCCATATATCTCAGTCAAATTACCAAATTGTACATGATTTCCCTCGACATAAACGCCATTTCGCTTACTTTATTCCTTTCCACAGTAAAATGTTATAATACGTAGAAAAAGCAGAAATAAAAAATAAGAACTTCTATACTGAGCCCCCTATTGTACTTGTGAAAAGGGACGCATCAGGTGTCATCGACTGTAATAAGATGAAAGCTGCACGGTTCTCTCTTTTATCTGTATTGACTGAATTGTATAAAACCCGAGAGTAAGAATTTTTGGTTAGATCAGGGACAATTACCCGTGAAAATAGCGAGACCATATCCGTCGATATAGACCTGATTGTTTGAAGGCTCCGAAACAGCCGAACTCAATGCTCTGAAACTTAGACATTTACGATTTCGGGTCCAAGGCATCGTCAAATGTTAAAATCCCTGAATCCAAAATGGTCGCCACAGATCAATAAATATTTGAAGATTTTCAAGTAAGCGATGCACACGTATGGGGAAAATGGTTTTACATGTATATGTATAAATATATATCAGTAAACATTGTAAGCAAAAATATCAACGTCTACGAGCCGGGAAATGCTTCCATTATTTACAAAGACATTAAATAAACTTTGCATTTCTGAAAAACACAACATCAGGAAGCTATACCGAATGCAGGACAAGACATGTCGGGGATATATATGAGGGAGGCAACTGCTGCTTGTCATACATAATGAAAGTAACTGCTTGACTCATGAGATATATCCTGGTATGAGAGTGGCGGGGATTCTTTGTTGTATAGGTATGCAAGCATGCTTACATGATGCCCTGTAATCACCATATCTAGATTTTGCCATCAGGTGGCGCCACATGTAGGTGCAAGTGGGAAAAACGCAATCCCAAGCTACATCTCAAAGCATGGTATCTGCATACGAGTTTTGAGAAGAATCCGCTGAGGAGTCAAGTTATTGCCCGGAAACCAAATTTGGATTTTGCCATCAGGTGCCACCACCTGTACAAGCAAGTGGGCGAAACGCAATCCCAAACAACATCTCCTGTCATGGTATATGCATACCAAATTTAAAGAATCCGATGAGCAGTTCTCAAGTTATTGCCCAAAAGCCAATTTCGGATTTTTCGGCGGAAGCGGGCGAAACACAATCCCAAGCGACATCTGATGACATGACATCTGCGTACCAAATTTGGCACGATTTGCCCGGAAACCAAATTCAGAAGTTTTCACCAGGTGGCGCCACCTGTATGCGCAAGTGGACGAAACTCAATACCAAGCGACACACATGACATGGTAAATGCAAACTGAATTTGGGAAGAATCCGATAAGCGGTTCACCAGTTATTACCCGGAAAGGTAGGGTATTTCGGAGGAATCCGACAAAGTGTTTCGAAGTTATCGTTCGCAGCACTGAAGAATGGAATGAACCTTAGGGGTGCCGACTATAAACAGGCCTTGCTGAAACGCAATACCAATCGACATCTTGTCGCAAGGAATGCATATGCCCGAATTTCAGAGGAATCCGACAAAGCGTTTCAACGCTATTGCTTTCAAGAATTCACAAGGACACGCACGGACATCCACAGAAGGATGGAATGAACCCCAGTGGCGCCACCTTCAGGCAGATGTTGCTTAAATTCAATACCAACCGGCGTATTGTCGCAAGGAATGAATATGCTGAATTTCGGAAGAATCCGACTAAGCGTTTGGAAGTTATCGCTTGCAAAGAATTTGAACGGACATTCACAAACATCCACGGGAACGAAGAAGGGAGACCCATTTTAAAGTCCCCTGGCCGAGTTACGGTGGGGGACAAAAATTTAAAGCAGTCCGTTTCATTGACTGGACCGCGTAGAATGTTTAGCATTGTATGCCGTCCTTCAAACAGCTCACAGCGGTTAGAAGAACCACTGCATGTTTTCATAGCCGTTGACCTTGATAGGACATTTGCATTTGTTTATCTATGACATTATAACTCCCATAAAGCTTCCGTGGCCGCGCGGTAGTTCCAATATTCTACTACCATCGGTCAACCTGCCGTCTTTGTTAGAGTATCGTGAATTAAATTTGTAGTTATAACACTCAAATAGATCTATTTCGAAAGCTAAACAATAACAAATATAACGAACTGGCGGTTGCAGATTCATGACGTCATCTGGAGTAAAGAGGCTGAATGGGACAGACTCACCCAACTCCACACATTAGAGAGCGATTACGACCGGGATTGAATACACCAGGTTGTGCCTGCGTATCAGCCCAGTTGGCATCAGTACACAATTAATCTACATTGTTTAGAAATTTGAGAGCAGATCTTTATGGATTTTATGAGCTGCGATTTTTCAGCATTTCTGATACATTTGATATTTCAACTTGCAGATGAGTCTTCAAACTGTACTTCCTGGTGTTGATTTGGGCCACTTTGAAAAAAGCATGGTGGATGAAGACATGATCAGTGAAAGGTGAGAAGGCTCCCTGTTTACAAATCGAATGACATTCTGTAGCACCAATCAGCTGTCAGTGGCGGTAATTTGAAATTTCCATGGTCAACATCTGTCAAGACTTCCACTGGTAATGTCGCACAAGGTAAATATTGACATGCCAGGTGGATTTATGCATTGTGAATTTTCTGGATTTTTGCCGATTTTTAACGCTAATACATAACAAGTAACAGAATTAATTGTGTACTGATACCTGTCACACGACATTTTCACATTTGACCAGAGAACTTTAAATCGTCACTGTGGCTACAGTTTTTACTGGATCAGCCCAATTTTTTCCATGATGACTCCTGAACTAAGTTCAAATATTAGGGTTGTTTCAAATTGATGTTATTAAATTATTAATAAAATAAAATAAAAATTTTAATTAATTTTAATAATTTTTTTAATTATTAAAATTATTTTTTTTCTTGCTAAATGTGGTTGAAATAAATATCATACTGATAATGCTGGCTAACATCTCTTGTATTGCTATGCCATTTCTGCGACAAAATTGAGACCTTTTGGAGCAAATATAGGCAAAAAATGACTGATTTGTCAGTACTAGGGCCAAATAGTCAATGCCAAATATGACGAGGTTCATTTAAAACAGCTGGTAATTATGAGCAAATGAACTTTCAAGATACAATAAAATGTAAATGGAAGAAAGGAAATTCACATAGATACAATTACATGCTTTTTTTCAAAATCGCGACCTCAGTTCAAATCTTCAATGCTTCAAATCATTTATGCATTAATTCACTTTATATCAGTCTAAAACCACATGAAATTAATACTAATTATATCACCTGTAAAAACTCAGATGTTTGTTCCACACACAAAGAATTTCCAAAATGCCTTTTGCATTTGTAACTTTAATGAGACAAATAAAATCTGATTAACTGAGTCAACAGTTAATCTGACTGTTGAGGGTTTCTCATTGTTGTGTGTTTATTGTCAGCCACATTTGCATCATAGCAAATACTTTCTCTTCATTCCATTTCCATTATCTCCAGGACTATAAGTATGTAATTCTCTTTCATATTCATATCAGAGATCTTGTAGGTAGCAAGAAACATGGATTACAGGCACCAAATATTAGCAAGCCCCATACAACCCTCTCCCCCCCCCACACACACACATCAACTCTGGGAATTTCGCACAGTGTGACTCAGAGGTATGCCTCCAACTCTGTTGGAAGATAGGCCTTTCTCACTGTAAGTTGCCACTTTAATCTTTCACCAAACAGTTAACAGTTTAAGTTAGGCAACTTCCAGCCGTCCTCATCTTTCATGGTTGTTAATGTAGCAGAGATCAGCAAATGACCATCAGATGTGTTGTCATTGAAGTTTATTCCTTTTTTTCTTCTATGTTGTGTTTTGACAAGTGTTGCCTGTTTGCAGACATTGCATTCATGGACTTGAAATCTGACACAGAATATATTCCTCAATGTTATTTAGGAGTTTTCTCAGTAATAATAACTGTTTACAAGTAATATGTGCATCTTTCTAATTACTGCCAGCAAGACCTTGATGAGATGTAGATCCATCCAATTGAACTGACATATATTCTCTATATGGGAGTTGTGTATACCATAAACACCTCTGTTTTATATTTTGGTATGTGTTGTGTACACATTTGTGTATCTTGCTGTCACTTATTACAGGATTAAACATGTCTTTGATCTTTGTATCAACATCAAATTTAAATCCCATTTGATAGATTACTGGGATGACCCACTGATTACATGGAGAAGTTAACCACTGCCATGAAGGAAATTTTTACCAAATGTAGCCTAAATGAGCAGGTTGAAAACAAATTATGTTTTGACACATTTTGAATTTAAGTTTTCTTTATTTTTAAACTTTAATTTGAATAATTTCATAAAAAAATGAATTAAAATAATAAAAAAATAATTAAAAATAGTGTTTAACATATCTAGTTAATGCTTTATACTTCTTTTTATAGGCAGAAGGATTGTCGACTTGGTGCTTTTTACCAGATGGAAAAATATGTACAGGTTAGTGAGATATTGTACTTTTTACTTGTACCTCAGTCTTAAGTCATATGGGGCAAACTGAGGGGAAATTATAAAGGGGGTACCCTTGGTATATAGGCTGTAAAATCTCTATCTGTGCATAGTTTTATCTGTGCCTTCTCAAGAATGTTTAGGGATGGGTATGGTTTGTTCAGATGAGAGCATTCCTTATTTTAACAAAGGTTCCATTCCTGACAGGCATCAGTACACAATTAATCACTTCCGGGTCGGTGCCCACGATCTACATTGTTTAGAAATTTGAGAGCAGATCTTTATGGATTTTATGAGCTGCGATTTTTCAGCATTTCTGATACATTTGATATTTCAACTTGCAGATGAGTCTTCAAACTGTACTTCCTGGTGTTGATTTGGGCCACTTTGAAAAAAGCATGGTGGATGAAGACATGATCAGTGAAAGGTGAGAAGGCTCCCTGTTTACAAATCGAATGACATTCTGTAGCACCAATCAGCTGTCAGTGGCGGTAATTTGAAATTTCCATGGTCAACATCTGTCAAGACTTCCACTGGTAATGTCGCACAAGGTAAATATTGACATGCCAGGTGGATTTATGCATTGTGAATTTTCTGGATTTTTGCCGATTTTTAACGCTAATACATAACAAGTAACAGAATTAATTGTGTACTGATACCAGTTTGCGTGTTGGTCGTCATGTTTTATTGCTAACAAAATGATGAATGTTTGCAATGGATATCAGGGTCAACCATTCCTATAAATACATAGTTTGGTGGGGAATGACTTCATTCATAGTCGTGAACCTTGGCGTTTGAACATAGTGGTTTTCCACTAGATTGACTCGACGTGAACAGATTATGAATTTGTGATTTCGTGAGCTCATTTGACCGAAATGTTGTAGTATTGGGCGCTGGTCAGACATCTTACTTGTAATGAAAACTTAGAAACATAATCTCCATAATCCGGGTCATGCACTTGGCTACGGTCAAAAGTATATACCGGTATGGTCAAGGGTGTAAGCTGAAAATACAATGAAGAAAACATTCCAATCATAATTGTTCTCAAGATGCCGTAAACGTTTACCAGGATTTCATCTGTATGTGGTTCAAACTATAAGATCAACATTTCTTTCAAATTGTTTAAGATTTGCCAGACAGGTCTGTGTCTTCCACGTTCCAAACCCAGTGTCCATGGCTGGGACAGTTGTGGGCGCTGGATTAATTGTTCCAATTTTTACTTGTCCGGTTTTCGTAGTATTGGAATTTACTTTTCAGGATTTGTATCACAAAAGCTCCAGCCTGGTGGATCACAAACAGCAAACTGCATTGCTTTATAGCTTGACGGTTTCCTTGAATGGTTAGGAAAATATATCTAGTTTTAAATCTTTAAAGTATAAGAATAACAACATCCTACAAATAAAGTATTGATGTTCTTACTGCTGGTGAGTAATTGTGAGGCAGTGAGCTGATACCGAGAGTTTTTACTACTATTTTCGAATGAACAAGTCACGCAAGATAAGATAAAATAGTAACAGTTAATACTTGCCTCTCTCACGGAGAAGTTATAGAAGGTGTGGATGAACTCAGGTGGATGTTGGTTTATGGCCTTAATTGTAATAGTAACCACTAAATTCAGACCTCCTGGAATTGTGACCTGAAAAGAAAATAATAAGTTTCACATTTATAAATGAGAGCCGACGAACTTGTTATAAATCACATCGAATACGATCGAGGAGGCATCCCTTTTGCATTTTAAGTAAAAGAAACATTCATTATTTGTGAAGAGAGTAAAAAGGTAAAACTTAGGAAAACAATTTTAACATGGTGCCACCTGTATGCGAATCGGCACAAAAAATATCGCCCCAAAAGATAACTTGAGGGAAGGTACCCACATACCAAATTTGGAAAGAATCCATTCAGGTCTTCATCAGTATACTGTCCGGAAATGCAATGTTATGTCGACTCACAAGTGGGGCTACGCGTAGGCAGATAGGCATAAAAACAATCCCAACCGAGACCTTCAGGCCAGGTACCCATATACAAACTTGGAAAGAATTCATTCGATTTTTTAAAGTTATTGTCCGGAAACATTTTAAATTGGCCCTCAGGTGGCGCCACCTATATGTGGATCGGCATGAAAAGTAATGCCAAGCGAGATATTGAGGCGAGGTACCCACATACCAAATTTGGAAAGAATCGGTTCAGATTTTCAAAAGTTATTTTCTGGAAACACTTTAGCTTAGCCTTCAGGAGGCGCCACCTATACACGAATCGACAAAAGTTATTGTCTGGATATGCAATTTTATCTTGGCGCCACCTAGAGGCGGATTGGCACGAAAAAACAATTCCAAGCAAGATCTTTAGGCAAGGGACCCACTTACCGAATTCGAAAACATGGGTCTGGGCCTGATAAATCGAGCCCTTTTGGGGTTGCAATGCATTGAAGGGTGGCAGAATTATACCAACATTGCAGACTACACACACATTTCAACTTCCTGCCAAGATATATTGGATAAATAAGCTCAAACGCAATCTACGAGGGTCGGGCGAGGGCTAGTGTTGAAGATAGAGAGTGGGGCTCGGCGCCCTGAGGGTGGGGACATGCTCTCATCGATGGTAGTGGTAGGTGTTGTGACATGAAGGCCAAATAAAGCTCCCTGCACATGAACCAGAATTCAATTCAGTTCAGGAAATTGATCAAATGCACAGTATGCACCCAAACTTTACGAACTCAGTTTCGATTAATACAGTAAGTTACATGTGTTCGTGCATGGTTACAAATGGTTCGTGCAAAAGCTTTAGGGTAAATCATATGATGTGAAATACATTTTTTTATAGCAAAATTGAAGGAAATGGTGTCCTTCATTTAGGGAGCCACGAAATTCAAAAGGGGATCGGTCCTGGGGGATAGTTCTGAAACAAAATATGGTTCGTGCAAAAGTTTTAGGGTAAATCATATGATGTGGAATAGAATGATTTGATAGCAAAATTGAAGGAAATGGAGTCCTTCATTTAAGGCGACACGACATTCAAAACTAACAGGGGTTCGGTACTGCGGGGACCGCCAGTTATTTTATATTATACTTCTGAAATAAAATATGGTTCCTGCAGAAGCTTTAAGGTAAATCATATGATGTGAAATATAATTATTTGATAACAAAATTGAAGGAAAAGGTGTCCTTCATTTAAGGCGACACGAAATTCAAAGCTAACAGGGGTTCAGTACTGCGGGAACCGCCGTCGGTTATTTATATTGTACTCCTGAAATAAAATAATGTCATCAACCTATTAGTAATTACTATAAAGGAATGTTTGTGATTCGGCATGTGTGTGTGTGTATAAACAATGTAGACTGCATCTCACACCGTAGGTAGGTTAGTATCACATGAGGCTGAGAAGCTGTGTAACATTTGGTGCTCCAGAGGGGGATTGAATAAGTGTAGCGTCATATAATCTCTCAGAATTTCTGGGAATTGGAGGGGTGGTCGGGCAGGGCTTAGTTCAGGAGACATAGCGTGGGGCCGAGAAGCTGTGGACAGGAACAAGTTTCTAAGTCCAAAACAACTTTTTTCGACAGAGACAGGGACAAGAACAGGGACAGGGACACGGACATCCACAGGCATCATTTGGATCCCTATACTGAACCTTCCACAGCTAAATCTCCGGGCTCGATAAGAATCTGTTCAGTTTTTCATGAATTATTTTCCGGAAATTAAATTTTAACATTGCCCTCAGTGTTGCCCCCTACAGGTGGATCAGTACCAAAAAAATCACATGGTCCTGTTACCTGTACCTTCTACCTAGATTTGGCACCGATGTGGCTCCTGATGTATTATCTATGCAAATCAGAATATGGAATTCGTACTCCTACTAAGGCAGCCATTTTACCATATAGGTCCAGATGGAAAATTTGCATATAACAGAAATTGTAGACAGAGCTTAAATACAATAGGCGTCTTCCCCTAGACAGGAGCAATATGCACAACCAATTTGAAGTTGTTTGATGAAGGCATTCGCAAGTTATCCGAGGAAAAGGTTTTAAACAAAAGGGAAATTTGCATATAAGGGGATTTGTAGGTCAAAAACAATAGGTTCTTCCACTAGGCAGGACCAATATGCACCACAAAATTGAAGTTGATTGAAAAAGCATTCTAAATTATCAAACGGAAAAGAAAAGTGGGAAGCGGAAAAAAGAAGAAACTGCAAAACACATAAGGCAGGGATGCCTAATTATGCATGTGCAGCAGGTATGTCTGATAGTGACCACATGAACATGTGGATATATGTGAAGATAGGATGGGAGGAGACATAGTGTAAAGATAGGATGGGAGGAGACATAGTGTGAAGATATGATGGGAGGAGACATAGTGTAAAGATAGGATGGGAGGAGACATAGTGTGAAGATATGATGGGAGGAGACATAGTGTAAAGATAGGATGGGAGGAGACATAGTGTGAAGATATGATGGGAGGAGACATAGTGTGAAGATAGGATGGGAGGAGACATAGTGTGAAGATAGGATGGGAGGAGACATAGTGTGAAGATAGGATGGGAGGAGACATAGTGTGAAGATAGGATGGGAGGAGACATAGTGTGAATCTTTTAATATACCTCTTTGTAAATTGAAAAGTACTCCGTCCGTCAAATCAGTATCACAGGCCCTCAAATCAAGACGTTTTTTTGGGGGGGGGGGGGTTGAAGTGTCGAACTATGGGGTCTCTATACAGGTACAGTGTTTTTATAAGCATGGAGCTATGTATAGAGACCCAATATTTCGACACTTCACCCTGAAACCACCCCCACACCCCCCTCTTGTTTTGAGGGCCTGTGGTCAGTATTCACTATCAGCGTCGGTCGTACTTCGCTAGCAGAGTATTAATACCGGAACATTTAATACTTTTTGTAGTACTTTTAGATAATTTGATTCATGGTCTAGGAAAACATACGATTAACTTTAGCAACGTTTAAGAAGAATATCACCAGTCATGACATGACTTCCACGACGGTTGCCGGCGTTGCATGGTGATGTTCAATCACGGAAATAGACGGCAATTCCGGAATCTTCCTCAAGTGTGCGGCTATACGAATCAATATGAACATTTTCGTTTACCACGAGTACCGAAATCCCTAGTCTTGAATATCAATGTTCTCAATGCTAGATATTTATGGAGTTTACACTTTGGGCTTTAGTAATTTAGTAATTCGACTATCGACTAATTCCACTAATTTTAGTAATTACTAATTGCTTTAGTAATTCGACTAACGGTACGTTTCAAACCGCGTCATGAATCTAAATATTTAATATAGGATGTATACCGGTAGGGGAATAGAAGGATGAAGATATTTTACCACGAGCGAGTATTTCAGCACAGGGATCCATCATGATCATCATCATTATCATCATCATTCAGATACCAGTTACACAACGCCGTTGAGTGTTGAAGCAAAAAAAAAAACAAAAAAAAAAACACCACACGCACACACAAGAGCTTGCGACTACGAGTGTTTTCGTGTACAGTGAGAATAATTCTGAAAGGTTGAGAAAAGCCACAATTTCTGTGTCTCTGTGGCACTATTAGTTATACCGAATTTATCATATCTCAGAGCATTAAGAATCACTTTGGACTTCAAGGCCGACATAATGGAACGGACTTCGATCGGACTTGCACTGGTTTCAGAACGATCCACAGCATGCACCGGAAAAAATGAACACAAAGACAAATGTATCATTTTTACAATCCTCATCTTTAAAACGTACTAAGGGAGGAGCAAAGATAACGATAACATATACTGTAATCCGTGAACAATGAACCCGGTTTCCGTGTGAAATACCGGTGGGCTTCGGTGATAAAGAATGAACAATCTAACTTCAAATTCAGCTTCATCTCTTATGTTCTATTCTGAAAATCAGAAACGTATAAAATACTGGAACATTAAGCTTAATCTCAATTTCATATTTAATATTTAATAGCCATCGACGAGTATAATATCTAGATTATATACCTTTTGTTAATAAATACATCGAAAGACCCGTTCCGGATTCACATCTGTTGCGTGGATATGTAAGTTTCAAATACACGTGTGAACTGTTACATTTCCATTCTGTCTATAATTCAACACCGTGTCACTCGACAGTGTCACTTGTGTCATGTTTCCATAACATCACACAGGAGAAGGACCAACATGAACTGACTTAAATTTACAGTTCGAGAGAAAAATCGGAAAAATCAAACTGTCCTGCACAATTTGGCAGAAGTATAGGTATTTGCTTCATTTTCGCACGATGATGTTGATTGCATTTATTGTGCAGTTATTTAACATTGGCGCTGAGGGATTTGCGGCGATCAGGATAGCTGTGGGAATGTCACACGATGTGGGCGGGACAGCGGTGTGCTGTCGAATTCACAAAACAGCTGATTAAGATCAAAATCAAAGTCGTCGGCATGGCCTTCTGCTCGTACATCCTGGGTGTGTAACACGGCCGACGTGGCATCATTTGACGTGGGTGCAGGGTACTGAGAAGATGATGTCACAGTTTCTGCAGGATGGGGTTTGACAAGAACATTTACTGGAAGTGTATGCGTACCGGTATTCGTCTTTCGGGTTGAACCCATCGTGTCAGGAAAGGCTACTGACGCAACCGTGTGGCCCATTTGCAGTTTCTCGCCATCACTTACTCGCTGGTAAACCGACAGCGACGAGACAGATCTGTGACCTGTGACAGCCATTATTTGAGATGCTGAATAGTTGTTTCTACCAAGGATGGTGATGCCGGTTGCTCGTATACTGTGGTTAGTGTATGGTTCAGAAAGTTTCAGACGAGTGCCCAGGTTGGTCATGAAGGCTGCCAAGCGGTGTTTCCCAATAGGTTTGTTATAATACCAAACTTTATCGTCGTCGAGGAAACTATCAACCGGGTACTGCCACAAGCGATCACATTTCGGATGGAGTTTGAAGATATAACTTTCGAATGAAGCAACAGGACAGAACGGGGAACCTTCTTCTTCAGGCATGAATCCGGTAACACCCTCTTTTTGCTGGGCCCGGCGATTTTTTGTGAGTTCATCCTCCTTTTTTTTCACATACCTCTGCCCAGTTTTCGGGTCCCGCTTGATGATGAATGTGTTTTTTGTCATCTTTTCCATATTCTCCACTCCCCTTCTAAAGAAGAACAGACGTACATCGAACTGAACTTTATTTGCAAGCCCAGCAACTCCGAATTTCTAATCAAATCAAAAGTTTTCAAATACGGTGGGGCCTTCAGGTAACGATTCAGAGAATGTCGAAAGTTTTCGAGAGTGGATGTTTTGTACAATTCTCCGTCTTGTTTTCGGGCATCCAAATAAAAATGACTGAGTACCTCTGCTAACCTCTCGGCCGAGAATCCTTCGAATTCTTCACTCTGTCCCTTCTCTTTCAGGTAATACTTCAAAGTTCTGGCGGACGCTTTGTTCGATTTTTTTGTGTTGCTGGGAATAATATTAGCCCGCTTTTCAACAACTTCATCGTCCGTGTGAGACGCGAAACGTTTGCCTGATTCAGCCATTTTGTTTAGCAGACGATGGAATCTAGTGAACACCTGTTCGTTGCCCTTGGCGACGGGGGTATACGATATATATTCGACCAGCAAGTTGACAATACAGCATCACACATGAGGTCTGTCAGCCAATCAAAAGTCTACATGCTTCTCTGAGATATGATAAAATGTTATATTCCTCTTCAATTTATCAGTACCTCTACAAACACGTAAAACACAACTTACCGAGTCATGACAAGTCCCAGTGCACCTAATAAATGGCTGAAATGACAGAAGAGAATATTATTAGGGTCTACCGCAAAATCCCATAGCCCATATAGAGGAGTGATTCCAAAGCTGGCAGTGCACTTTATTTCTTTTTGCATCTACACGGACGGGGACAGATTTAACACATAGATATAGACAGAATAAAGCACCAGATCAGGTTAATTCAGATCCAAAACACACTTCCGCCTATTTGGCGACCGACAAAAAGCGGAAATAAATAAAACATTGAAGCTCACTCATGCAGTGTTATCAAGCATGAGCAGATTTCTTTTATTATTGATCACGACTGATCAATATACCATTCTATTGTTGGTAAAAAAAGAAGTTTGCTGGCGTGGAGCAGTAATATAAGAAAAAGAACGAAAAAACCTTCTCAACTTTCTACATCAGTAATATAATTCTATTTATACACACAAGATGCTACTTTCCAGTTCATAAATTCATAGTATCTATAATGTTTGGTGATATCATACCTGGCCTGGTTGAAAAACTCCATTTTCCAAGTCTATATCTTTCAGAACCTCCATTCCTCTCTCGGTAAAATTAATGTACGTTTTACACATGTCGGGTGACGGGACAGATCTCAAAACAAATCGAACGTTCTCATCTGTCTTATTCCACTCTTGTATGAATTCACCTGAAAGACAAATGTATCGCTACTGTGGTTATGTGTGTTAAACAGCGCATATCATAATACAAGTATTTGTTAAAACAGTGTATTTTAAAATATTTCAACTCCAGTCAAACCTAATGTTTTCCTTATGAAGATTTGGTATGGAGTTTATTATACATGTATATCAAATAATTTTGAGGTAACCAATATTTGTAATTGAGCAGTCAGCCTCGATCGACCTCAGGAGCTGGGGATTTAGTTACGCAGATGTAAAAGAAACTAACGTTCTTTATACGCTTAAACAACAAAATTCGTACAACAATAATTGTATGAAAAAGAGCGATTTTTTACTTTCGAAAGGCAGACCCCTATTTTATAGACCAATCTCGGTTCCTTGGTCTTTGTTACTGCGAAATCTAAGTCATTAACGTACAGCTGTAAACATCCGTACACAAATTATTTCAGATCAATAGCTTTGACTTCATAGCTTCATAATATTCATACCGCAATTTCACAAAGAAATGCTATCAGATCGCCGACTCGTTGATATGACCTTTGCCACAAGCTTCCCAAATATTCCGCTAACCAAATCTGAACACTTAAGTGTAACTTTATTCAGTTGTAAATAAACAGAAGAAAAAAAATTTTCCTAAGTCTAATTCCCTGAATGAAAATGTCCCCCTCATTTTCTCCTTTTAGGTATCAAACGCTATTACATGGGATCATACTCAAGAACCTCAATACGAGAAGGATGACGGGGTCACCGGAAACTATGGTGTTCTAATTGTGCCAAGTTTCCGTCGCCTTTTCAAAACGCGACGTCGCCTTTTGAAACGCGACGTCGTGTTTCGAAACGCGACGTCGCGTTTTTAAAACACGACGTCGCCTTTTAAAACGCGACGTCGCGTTTCTTTCCTATGTTTTTGCATTGTAAAACTCGACACAACGGAACTCGACGTCGCGTTTTCAAAAGGCGACGTCGTGTTTCACCCACGTCTTGTTTGGCAATGTTAAAAGATAGGAAAGAAACGCGACGTCGTGTTTTTTAAAAGGCGACGTCGCGTTTTCAAAAGGCGACGTCGCGTGTCGCCTTTTAAAACACGACGTCGCCTTTTGGAAAACACGACGTCGCCTTTTAAAACGCGACGTCGCGTTTCTTTCCTATGTTTTTGCATTGTAAAACTCGACACAACGGAACTCGACGTCGCGTTTTCAAAAGGCGACGTCGTGTTTCACCCACGTCTTGTTTGGCAATGTTAAAAGATAGGAAAGAAACGCGACGTCGCGTTTTAAAACGCGACGTCGTGTTTTTTAAAAGGCGACGTCGCGTTTTCAAAAGGCGACGTCGCGTTTCAAAACGCGTCGTCTTTTGAAACGCGACGTCGCCTTTCGAAACGCGACGTCGCCTTTCGAAACGCGACGTCGCCTTTCGAAACGCGACGTCGTGTTTTGATAGTAGAACTGCGCATGTCTAGGGATCATGCCTTTCACTTGCCTTTCCTATTATTGGATCCAAAATGTCATTTCCTTTCAGTGTACTCAAAATATCACAAAATGGAGGTCAAGCGGATAGCTCTGGCTCACTAATAACAAATGCTCCCTAAACCTGCACATGCGCATTTGAAGGACCAAAAGGCGACGTCGCGTTTCGAAAGGCGACGTCGCCTTTCAAAAGGCGACGTCGCCTTTTGAAACGCGACGTCGCGACGTGAGGTGTGGAAAGTCGACTTGTTGCGAGAAAACACAACAAGTAAACCTTTGGTATGTCGACTTGTTGAAATATAAAGCGTCAAGTCGACAAGAACAAGTCGACTTGCCTCAAAGAAACCGGGCAAGTCGCCATGTTGTCAAGTCGATAAGTCGCGAGTCGTCTCACCAACTCGTGACCCTAATGCGTTTCCGTAGTACGTGGACTTGTTCTTGTCGACTTGACGCTTTATATTTCAACAAGTCGACATACCAAAGGTTTACTTGTGTTTTCTCGCAACAAGTCGACTTTCCACACCTCGACTTGTTTGCAAGTCGACTTTCGTCATGTCGACTTTTCGTTATCGATTAAAAAGTCGACTTTCCACAAGTCGACCTTCCTAGTTATTTCGCAACAAGTCGACTTGTAAAATGCCGACTAGTGCAGTCATTTTGCGACAAGTCGACTAATCGCAAGTCGACTTGTATGAGTATTTCCCAACAAGTCGTCTTATCAAAAGTCAACTTTGGGACAAGTCGACTTCATTGAAATCGACTTGTGTAGCTATTTTGCAACAAGTTGACTCGCAACAAGTCGACTTGTCTTAGTATTTCGCACCAAGTTTCACACTGCACAATATTGTACAATATGAACAGACTATCCGATGACTGAACTGTGTGTGATAAGGATGCATGTTATCATATTTCAGAATTCAGAATTTCTTTGCAAAGGTATCCTTGTTGTAGTTCTTGTTTACCAATAATTGTTTCCTTTTGATAAATTCACACATATTGTTCAGGTATTCCTGTAAATTTGTACGGTCACAATATGGTGGACGAATTGTAACGTCAGTTACTGGAATATTTTAATATACTGGCTAAAAATAAAATGAAGAGTCATGTTCTTTCACTTTCTAGATCTGTTGCCTGACATATCGTCAATATTTTCTAATTAAAAGTTTTGTGTTTCACGTGGCCGTTTGAAGACAAATTGATGAGAAGAAAACATAGTTTTTGATGATGTCCGTTTGGTGTAGTTTCAAGTTGGTCATCCTGACTTAGGAATTAATATGAAAAGAAGTTTGGCATCTCATTGAGTAGACATTGGTCATGGTATGTGTGGGCCAAAACATCTTTGGCCTATGTAGATATCTGTAGTCTAAAAATTAATTTAAATTCACAAAAACCTGTCAAAATATAATGTCAGTTACAGTGGAATGACCCAGCCCATTGACTTGAAAACGGTTAATTTTTTATGTGCTCTCTGCAAAGTCGACTTTTGATAAGGCGACTTGTTGCGAAATACTAAGACAAGTCGACTTGTTGCGAGTCGACTTGTTGCAAAATAGCTGCACAAGTCGATTTCAATGAAGTCGACTTGTCCCAAAGTTGACTTTTGATAAGACGACTTGTTGGAAAATACTCATACAAGTCGACTTGTGATTAGTCGACTTGTCGCAAAATGCCTGCACAAGTCGGCATTTTACAAGTCGATTTGTTGCGAAATAACTGCGAAGGTCGACTTGTGGAAAGTCGACTTTTTAATCGATAACGAAAAGTCGACATGACGAAAGTCGACTTGCTAACAAGTCGAGGTGTAGAAAGTCGACTTGTTGCGAGAAAACACAACAAGTAAACTTTTGGTATGTCGACTTGTTGAAATTAAAGCGTCAAGTCGACAAAAACAAGTCGACATGCCCCGTTTCTGTGAGGCAAGTTGATTTGTTGTCAAGTCGATAAGTCGCGAGTCGTCTCACCAACTCGTGACCCTAATGCGTTTCCGTACACCAGTGCTTCCGTACCTATCTTTTAACATTGCCAAACAAGACGTGGGTGAAACACGACGTCGCCTTTTGAAAACGCGACGTCGAGTTCCGTTGTGTCGAGTTTTACAATGCAAAAACATAGGAAAGAAACGCGACGTCGCGTTTTAAAAGGCGACGTCGTGTTTTCCAAAAGGCGACGTCGTGTTTTCCAAAAGGCGACGTCGTGTTTTAAAAACGCGACGTCGCGTTTCAAAAGGCGACGTCGCGTTTCAAAAGGCGACGTCGCGTTTCAAAAGGCGACGTCGCGTTTTGAAAAGGCGACGGAAACTTGGCACAAATAGAACACCATAGGAAACAGCTTTAATGAATTCACTCCCAAATCTATATTGAGGGATCGCCGTTCCTGGTACTGCTACAATAGATTCGTACTTGAATCCAACGGACCTTTCAAAAAATTAAGGAGAAATTTATGGGTCCTCACTGTATACGAAGAAACATTCCACACAATGCGACACCCGGGAAGATTAATTATAGAGACTAAATTCACTAAAATATAGAGTCCAGTACGGCTATAAAATGGGGTTCACGACGGATGGTCTCGCTGTATATCCTTAGATAAGTACCGCAGTAATCACTAACGATTCTTGAAAACTGAAACTTGGGCATGCAGTACACTGGCAAATTACAATCAAACGAAATGGACACATATATACACGTCTACAGATATCATTTAACTTTCTTGTAAACACCCCCTTTTAACTGACACGCATCCGATTCGCTTCCACGACATTTTCCGAAATATTCCAAGTTTTACTATATCACGTGGGTTCCTGGGATGTGGGGTCCTCGGCTGTGGGTATCTAGAATGTCTGCGAGCCTGTATAGGATGCTGGGTTCTGGGGTTTTGCGGTTCGTTGATCTTTTGTTTCAAGTTATGCTGTCGGAAGCTTCATTCCACTTTTAGTGAGTTAATTTTAACAAAAGCAAACGATATGATACGAAAGAGGATGTACGGAGCATTTTTGTTCAGGCCTTTGAATGAGGAATAAAAGAGGAATTTAAAAGGAGCTGGAAGTATCGAGGTATTAAAATTGTGTTTGCGCGAGGAGTGAAATGTTATCATGAGCCTCCAAACGCGGTGTTATGGAGAGCAAAGAGATATTCTTTAACGTGCAAGAGAAGCCAACATTCTGCAGCAGTTTCAAAATTCCCCATTAGCAGGACAGAATTTGGAACGATTAGCAATATTCTCTCTGTAGGATGTTATTACTATTGTAACGGACGTCACTTTTGGCGCCCTGTATTCCAACCCAGGTTCGTATGTTAGGACCCTCTAGAGGGTAGCAAGAGAGTGGGGAGTGGATGGTCAGAAGTCAGCCAAGCACAACGCAAACACAGATTTACAATAAATGAATAATCACAATTTAATTCTCTAATTACAAGGACAGACAAATACAAAGACGCGCGTCAGAGTGTACTTTTCCCCTCCCGGGGTTTGTGGTTCCCACTATCGAGGTTCCCCGAAAATAATCGAAAGGAACGAGGAACAGAAATTAAATAAAAGGTAATCGTCAAACCAGGTGTACATTGTAAATAAAACTTTTGCCAAATGTTTACCTGCTCCTACACAGTAAACCAAAGAAATTTGGCAAAGAAGAACCGAAAATATTCCCCAGGCAGAATACTTACAGGAACCTCGCCAGTGGCAACCCGTTTCACTGGTATGGTCGACAAGTTATATTAAACAACAGTTAAAAATAAACAAATCGACTGATAACAGTCTAGTACCGGACAAGATCAACACAAATAATAATCTTGCAAACATAGATAAACACACAAACCGCGAAACACTCACATTATATAATATAATACCAAAATATATGAAAACTAAATCATGTCACAGAACCGCTCGAGGGAGACAACTCATCCCCTACACTTCTACTCCCCCCACCCCCCAGACAAAATATCCCAATATTTTTCTATTAAACACTTTTCAAATTCCAATAAACTAGACACAGCGAGATTACGTAAAACAAAAATGCAAATGTTCAAATGCTCTTCGGAACATGACGTGGCATCCAATGTTTTTTCCTTGACACACTCATATATGTCGTACCATTCGTTTTTTCCACGGGAGTTACAGTCTCATCTCGACAATTGTATCTCGAGCCGCGATCTGCATGGCCCATCTTGGAAGCTTCCGCCCCGACGGTCACCCTACGACGCTTTTCCGCCTCCCTCTCCGCGGCGTGTATACGCAGTTTCCTTTTTGGACAACGATGCTCTCCAGGGTCCACATACTCCCTGTTGACTGTCGATTCTCCTTTCAGTCCTTGCACTGCAGCCTGTGCCTCTTCCACGGTACAGTGTGCACTGGTAAATCTGAACAGAGATGTTATGTCTCTTACTCCAATGCGTGTAGAAACTTGTTTTCGTTGCATAAAAATGCGGTCCACATCTGTCAACTGGACACGCCATGCTCCCCATTCGGGACGTAGGTCGTCATCTAAACGGTCCAACTCAGCTTCATCCACAACCAGCTCTAGTACATCCGACATTCCCCAATCTGTAAAGTAAACAGACCACATCTTAAGCAAAATTTCCCCCCTATCCAGCACAAGTTATGCTTATGAGCAGGGAATCATCACAAAGAAAACAAAGGGAAAGAAATAATAAAAAGAACAATCCACACTCGCTCACTTTTAGATACACATATTCCCAAGCCGCTGAATCTGATGAGAGGGGCCCATCCCTCACCAGAACCAGCGATCGAACCATACACTTCCACCCAAACACATCCACTCGAAGCGTTGTTCCAAATCCAACCCATTTCGGATCTCACTGGCTATGGGGAATATCGCAACGGTCTACGAACAGGACGTCCACGCCTTGTTCAACGAGCTCCAGTGTTTGTCACTTCCGAGCCTAAAGGGATGCGCGAGGAACAGTCTAATCTATCAGGTGGAGCAAATGGTCTATCCAAATCCGCAGAAGCATCTACAGGAATATCCAATGCAGGGGAACCTATAAAACCATGTTGCTTTACGGTGGGACTAAGAGAACGTATATCTCCTCCGTCGTCAACAGGAGAAGAAAGCTTCCCAGAAACTTCCAAAGTTCCGTCCGCATGCTCTGGCCAACTCAAGGGTGGTGACCCCCTGGTACGGTTTCAGCTGATCCACATGAAAAACTCTTGTCTCAGAAACCTCATTTTCCCGAACTAGGTAAGTGACATTAATCAGCTTCTTCTCCACCTTCCAGGGTCCCGTCCATCCCATACCCAGCTTGGCACTAGCTGCTGGAGGATACCATCTCCAGACAAAATGCCCAGGTTTGTATACCCGAGCCTTCAACCCCTATCGTAAATCTTTTTCTGATGCACCGCCGCCGAATGTCGAATGTCTTACTTCGCACATATTCCAGCCAGCGGACATATTCCACTGGACATGAATATGCAGACTCTCAGGAGGATTTCCCACCATCCAGTCCAACGAACACGGCAGCTCATACCCAAACGTTAATGAAAAGGGAGAGCATCCAGTACACTCCTGTACGGTGAATCGATACGCCATCATGACGAATGGTAAATGTTCATCCCAACTAGCCGGGTTCTCTTCCACATAGATGGTCAACATCTGAATAAGCGTCCTATTGAACCGCCCGACCAAATCATCGGACTGGGGCCTATAAGGTGTAGTCCTGGTTTTCTCAAACTCCATACCCTGATCAGAATGTATCTGCTTAGTGACCCCATACCGGCATATAAATTCGGTAATGAGCTTATCCGCTACGATAATCGCGGTGTGGTCTGAGTCAGCATATGCCTCCATCCACTTGGTAAAATAGTCAGCAACAACGATAATATATTAATTGCCAGACTCCGCTAAAGGGCACTCCAAAATATCTAACGCAATCCGATCCATCGGAGCACCGACGGCGGACTGCTGCAGAAGAAACCTTCCCGGGCCAGAACCAGGCTTTCGTCGGGCGCACAGGTCGCATTGTTTTACCCAACGTGCCACATCGGCAGACATACCCGGCCAATACATTATCTGTCTAATCGAAAGTATCGTTCCCTTTCGCTCAAGATGTTCCGAAGTTCGTTTACAGTGTAATTCATTGAACACTTTAGAACGGACTTGTACAGGAGCCAACAAAAGCTATAGCTCTGATCAGAACGTCGATACCAGCGGCAGTACAAAACCCCTTCTACAATTTCTAAGACTTCCCAGAGGGACCACAATCTTCTAACACCTCTAGATGCCCCTGTCACACAACTTTTCGGTGGCTTTTCTGCAAACCGCTTCTTCCATTCCAAGATCTGGGTTATGACGAGATCCTCTTCCTGCCATTTTCTAATTTCATCTGTCGTCCAAACACCAAACCAATTTACACCTCTCTGAACATCGGTTACAGGAGAATCGGCGGGAGACAGCAGGCCTAATTGACCTTCATTGTCTCTCACAGTAGCTACGTGATGCGGGTCTTGAGTTATACCGTTGTCCGCTACTAACGCCGACGATTGTTCTGTGTCGGCATGATCAATAACGCAATCTTCCCGCTTACACTTTCGGTGGGGCTGACGTGAAAGTTCATCGGCATTATCATGTTGCCCCCTTTTACGATATTGCAAAACAAAGTCATAGGTGTCTAACACAAATATCCAGCTGACAACCATCCCCTCGGGGTTCTTAAAATTCTTTAACCGGGTCAAAGATGCAAGATCTGTCCTAACAATGAAAGGTCGCCCCCACAAATAATGTCGGAAATGCTTCACGAAGGTAACGACGGCAAGCAATTCCCTATACGTGGTACAGTATCTTCTCTGGTGTTTATTCAAAGTTTTGCTGCCACAAGCAATGACGCGTTCCTGGTCATCCTGTCGCTGTGACAATACAGCCCCTAAATCATACGGGCTGGCATCAGTGTCATAAATGAACTCTGCGTCGCCCATAGGATAAGCTAAGATAGGAGCAGCAACTAAGGTTTGCTTCAAGTCCTCAAAGGCTTTCCTACAATGTTCCGTTCACTGAAACTTTACCCCTTTTCTTGTCAATTGAAGCAAAGGCCACGCTACAGTGCAAAAATCTTGCAGTGCACAAACTCTCTGTAATAGCCTATCAGACCCCAAAAAACTCCGAACCTCGGCAACATTGGATGGCTCGGGCCACTCCGCTACAGCCTCCACTTTACTTTTGTCACACTTAATGCCACTCTCCCAAACTACATGGCCTAGATAAGGGACCGCACGTTGAGAAAGAGAACACTTCGGTGGTTTTAACTTCAACCTAGCCTGTCGTATTCGTAGTAAAACGACCTTCAGGTTTTCATGATATCATCGAGGTAGCACAGGCAGCGGTCCCACTGTAATCCTCGGAGGACCAGTTCCATCAATCTTTCAAAACTTGCTGGGGCATTGGATAACCCAAACGGCATAACTTTGAATTGAAAAAGGCCCTCATGGGTTGAGAAAGCAATCTTTTCCTTATCCTGCTGGTCCATTTCGCACTGCCAATATCCAGACACAAGATCAAGGGTAGTAAACCAACAGGCCCCCGCCAGAGAATCTAAAGATTCATCAATACGAGGTAAGGGGTGCGCATCCTTAACCATCACAGAATTAAGGCGTCCGTAGTACACACAAAACCTCGTAGAACCATCTTTTTTTGCGACCAATAAAATCGGTGAAGACCAAGGACTACTGCTAGGTTCAATGACATCCTCGTCCAGCATGTGAGTGATTTCCTTCTCTACAGACTCACGCTGCCCTAGAGACGTCCTACAAGGAGGTAAATTAATGGGTTTAGCCAATCAGTATTAAGACGATATTTGACTATTCCCGTTCGCCCAGGCTTACAATCTACCCCCATGAAAACATCTTCGAATTCTGCAAGGAGACCGGCTACACTTGTTGATAAGCCGTAAGATAACTCGAGGTTTTGTCAAACAGAGACCGTAGGTGCAAGGGGACACTCAGTTCGTGCTGACTAGACCCTGCTACTATGTCATCCACCACCTCTGTCACATCCTGAAGACTAGCAATACTGGTATTCTTCCTAACATGTACTGGCGGATCAGTCACATTTATAACCGACAAGATTATCCCTTCAGAGTCCACTAACGCACGGGATATCACTAAGCCCTTCCTTTCCATGGTGCTCAGCGGTTCCGCCAAAAGTGTACAGCCGGTGCTAACTTGACCATCCACATAACCCCTAACAAGCATTTCCGAAGACAGTTTGACCCTCGCACAGTTAGCTGAAACACGCCTGTTTAGGATAATGTCATGCATATCCATGACCAAGCTCTCCCTAGACACACTAACGTCCAAATCGTACTGCTTCAGGAAATCTATACCCAGAATTCCAGGTAAATCGAGTTCTGCTACTACAAATCCATATACAAAAACATGATCTCCCAGCTTAAATTTCAACTCGACCATTCCCTTAACATCTCGCGCATTCCCATCTGCTGTACTGAGGACAACGTTAGTTTTCTTCATACCAGGAACTTTCCCTCCTAACCGTTCGTACAAAGCGGAAGACAACACACTATCCGCCGATCCCGTATCCACCAGCATCTCATGGAAGCTGTTCCCTACACTAACGACTGCAAACAAACAAGATTGCATAACTGCCCCCACATCCAAACTCGGCCTTGCACTTGCACGTCAGAACCAAATGGGGCTGTACCTTCGGCCTCAGACACAGCCCGTTCTAGTTTAATCGCTGATTACCATGTTGTTCAATTAAATCTTGGCTCAGTGGGATATTTATCCGGGAAGTCATAAGCAAGTTGGCCCACTCTGTGGCAAACATAGCATTCCTTACGTGACCGATATCCCCCGGGTTTACCTCCCCTTCTAATCTCATTAGACAACTTTTTGAACTGCCCCTCAAGAGAAGAAACCAATTTCTCTAATGCTTCCTGAATTCGTTCGAATGGGCTATCCTCTTGCTGACAATCTGACAGAACTTCCGCTGCGACTACATTTACGTCAGCTCTCTCAAAACTATTCCCCATTTTTGCTTTCGGTACAGTGGTTTTCAACGCTTTCACCGTTTCAACTCCGCCGCATGCACTATGGCAGCCTCCAGCGTTTTGGGGTGATGAAAGATAACATGCTCTTTTATCTCTGCACCTGCAATCCATTTATCTCCCTATACTCAACAGGCATCTGTGGAAACGCAAGACACCCGAGTCGCCTCAGAGCATAGCCGTAATCAGCTGGCGTTTCGCTAATTCGACGCCTGCGAACGCGGAACTCGCAGCGATGCGCTACTTCCCGTTCCTGTGGATTGAAGCGTTTGATAAGGATAATTTTTTTAAGCCATCATAATCAGACCAAATTTCTGGGGGTAAATCTCCTAACAATTTCTGCGCGTCTCCGCACAAACACATAGATAATTGTTGCGCCTTCTCGGTCGATGACCACCCGTTCCATAGAGAAACTTGTTCTAAATGAACGATAAAATCTTTCCACTCCGTCTCCCTACCATCGAACTTATCTGGTTCCTTTTCGCGCCTAGTCAGACCCCTTGACTCTCTGTTTCCTAACCGATCTCGTCAACGGCCGCTACTACCCTGCCCGGTATACTAAGGCCTATTGGCAGAAAGTCTCCCGATAAGGTATTACAACCAGAAGTATTCTCAGCTGGTTTGAGCTTGTTGTCGGCTATTCACGTGCTCCACTACCATATTCAACTTCAAAATCTGATCATCCATCAACTTGTCCAAACGATCTCACTTTCTACTCTGGCACATCACATCACCAAGCTTAGATGTCCTGTTAAATGTTTTAGACCTAGCCTCTCCCGTTGAAGACTTTAACTGTAGTTCCCCTGGAATATTTCTTACTGGTAAGTATTCTTCCCTAACAACAGCCTCCGGTCTTTGTTCCTCCGGGTAATTTCCTAACGGGGTCACTTCCTCCCCCCCCCCCCACAATCCCGAGTCGGTATGTCCCTTATCTCTGTTTCCTCCACTAATACTTTCCCATCGCCCTTGAACGCCATCTCGAAGATCCTGGTCACGGCACCAAAATATAACGGACGTCACTTTTGGCGCCCTGTATTCCAGCCCAGGTTCGTAGGTTGGGACCCTCGAGACGTGGCAAGAGAATGGATGATCAGAAGTCAGCCAAGCACAACGCAAACACAGATTTACAATAAATAAATAATCACAATTTAATTCCCTAAGAGAAATTAAAAGGACAGACAAATACAAATACTTTTTCCCTGCCCGGGGTTTGTGCTTCCCACTACCGAGGTTCCCCGAAAATAATCGAAAGGAACGAAGAACAGAAATTAAATTAATGATAAACGTCAATCCAGGTGTAAATAAACCTTTTGTCAGATGTTTACCTGCTCCCACAAACAAAAACCGAAAATACTCCCCAGGCAGAACTATACCTTACAGGAACCTCGACAGTGGCAACCCCATTCACTGGTATGGTCGACAAGTTATATTAAGCAACAGCCACATTACAAATAGGCCCACCATCACATTTTGAGTAAAGAAATACGATTATAAATAAACAAATCCACTGAAAACATTCTAGCACCGGACAAGATCAACACAAATAATAATCCTGCAAACATGGATAAACACACAAACCGCGAAACACTCAGATTATATAATATTATACAAAACCATATCATAAATAAATCATGTCACAGAACAGCTCAAGGGCGACAACTCATTCCCTACACTATAATACTTTTTAATTCAGTTTTCACTTTGACTGCGAGAAAAAAAAAATCACTAACTTCTTTTTCAGCATATATTGGACAACATCTAAGATTGAATAACTACGAAGCCAGAAGACAACGGGACAATGAACCCAATCCCAGAAGTTTTCTGAATTCTAATGAATTAATTCAATATGTTTGAGTCAATGCAAATATTTTATCACGCAAGTGAGCTGTATATCTTAGAGGGAACATTCAATTCTAATCTGTCCTTGCCCCTTAAATACAATATATCATTATTACGGTTCTTATACCAGCTTGAACTTTCAACATTAGCATATTACTTTTAGAATAACAAAGGTTGCCGAATGTTCATTCCATCGCAATAAAGAATTTGTTCGGTAGTATTCTGCTCTGGCTCATTACAATGGATTTCCTGACAAAAGTCACATAGCGGAACTGTCTCTTTGACAGCTAACCCTGGAAAATACCTTGCGAGATTGTACGAAGCAGAACACAACAACCATGCAATAATGGCTTCCCTTTATGGGCGTGTTGGTCTGCATGCTACGCGAGATGTGGAGACAGGCCGTATTTATCGTATGGAGTCATATGGAGACCACAGTTGGTTTGGTGTTATATAGCGATCCGGACAGGAAGGCGTTGCATGGAATATTTAATTTTCTTATTTGGCATTCTCGCCAAGTTGCAATGAATGAGGGTTCGATCAGCCCTTGTTAAGTTGGTTGGTCGATAACGTTAACTGCTTTCGTTTTTGTTATGCGATGCATCTCAACCCATCCTTGCCTTGAAAATGTGCAAGCTAGATTGGATTCATTGTATATTGACCATGTAATGAGGGGGACAAGTTCATTCCATATAAAATATATCAAGGATATATAAATTGGAAGGAGAGGTAATACTGAAAACTTTTCTCATTCCTTGATATTCACATTGAAGTAAATACAATTCGATTTCATAATGTGGTTACCTAATCCAAGGAACTTTGGTTTCAGCAAACCAGTATATAATGCGCAATGATAAATCGTTTATAATCGACAGGAAACAGATACTGGTTTCAAGTATTTTAAGAAGATGGGGTATGTGAGAGATTTTGGCATTTTTTGTCAGGTTGAAATTTTAAAAAGGCACTAAATTATAAAGCGCGCATTATTTCATCTCAGAAAGATAGGAAACACAATTAAACAGAAGAAACTATGACTATTTCTTTGAACTAACTCGAAAAAATGACTTTGTGGAGCAAAATTGATCAAAAATGTAGTGGATTTCTCGAAGTAAAATTTGGAAATTGAAGAAATGTAGTGACTGTTTAACTCACGAATAAAGTTGAATCATCTCTTCATTGACGGTAAACAAGAATGACCTACTTGAAGTTGTTGGAAAATAGAACGCTACACGTAGTGAAGCAAACTGAATTGTTCAGTAAATGACTTACTATACCTGTTTATATTCAATCTGGGAATATTTACCTCCGTCGATCAGACGGGGGTCAAGGAACGCAACGTGAAAATTGTTAAATGGGGAACTCTCGACTCAAGTAATCTCTAATAGGGCTTGACATGGTTCCCGACGAAATTTTGAGGTCACATTTTTGGACACTTTTGAAATAATGGGGAACCCTCATTGGAATGCATTTCAATGGGCCTTGCTTCTGTTTAGTCGGGTACCCAACTCCCATCATGCTTCACGAATTGCCCGTAACTATCCATTTCTGGACAGTAATATTCCAGTGGGACCTGCATATGACGTATAGTAGCATTTGCTAGATCCTGTGTTAAATGTGACGATTTTAATCAACGTCACAAAGCATTGTTGCAGAAACTTATAAAACAAGGCTACACCACCAAGCGCCTCCACTCAAAGTTTCTCAAATTTGGCGATACATATCGCATGTTGATAGCAAAATACGGCCGTAGCGTGCAAGATCTATGGCGTTACGTTTCGTAACTTGTGTCTTATTCCGCTTAACCCGGGGCTAGGGGCCGTATGAACCCATGTACTTCAAGATCCTCATGGCACTCATATGAACAGTCGCAATCAAAGCGTGACTGAGATACATCATTCTTTAGATGACGACTTTACAACGAATATTATGGATTACGAATACTGATCAGCGATACGGATTTGATATTTTTGGAACTTCATGATGTCTTGTCGGCATCATTGAAAACTGTTGACCGCTTCTCTTTGCAGGAAACAAGCCTATGTTGATGTATACTATGATTGTCTTTTTGAATTTGGTGCTTATACTGTTATATGGAATATGGAATAGGTCTTTGGATTATAGACGCGGATATTCTCTAATGGACGACGGCTGAATTGTGAATGACGGACCAGACGCTTGTAATTAGGTATTTTCCAGCGGAAGAATCTTCATGGCGGCTCTCTATGTTGTAAAGATAAACGATGCGATTTTTTGTTGTTTTTCTGGTAAGTTTATTACCGCCATTTTATGCCATTACCACACAATGGTTCGTAGTACACCACTCGTAATTTCTATATATCGCAATGTATTTGTCGGCTAATGACTTATGTCGAAGCCATCCAAATAGTCCATGTTTTTGTTGCATATAAAATGGAAGGTCATGTACGCGCACTGACTGCGGAAGACAACACAATCGACGATGCCCTGATTTTACTGATACTTTTTTTCTTTTAGTTGATGATATCCACCAGCCTGGTTGTTTAAAAAAAACAATTATTCTAAATTTTGCTGATCATTTCAATTTCCTTGAAGGGGGGGGGGGGCTATTTATTTGGGGGATTGGGGGCCAATCTCTGTGCCAATTCCCATTTCAAAGGTTCATCCCACAGCAGCATGTAAACATTTCAATACACTGAATTAAAAATTATTCTTGAATCTATCAAATTATCTTGACTCAGGATACCATTCTCAGCTTTCTCCGTTTACAGCTCATTTAAAATAAACGAGTGAAAACAGAGGATTTTGCAGATGTACAAATTAGATCTACCTGCATTCATGCGTCTGTGCGCTCATCCAGCGCTTGCTGAAATACTGATCTGTTGATATCGGGTCTTTTTGACTTCATGTTTACAAATCCAGACAGTTGATGTTGAATCTGAGCAAAATATCGAAGTAAGAGACGAGTCTGTTGATATATAATCTAATCTAAAGTATTAGTGTACTGGTTAAACCTGCCTGCTGATATTCAGTCTTGATAAATTAATGATATGACTTACTTCACATATAGATATTCAATCTGATTGAAGTAATTTGTTATATACTGGCCTGTTAGTACTCGATCCTCGTTTACAATCCCAGGCTGATGATACTATATCTTAACACAATAATGTTTAACTAGATAAGTCGATTGATATCTTTAATAAAATTGAAGTAATAGTGTAATGGTTAATCTTGTGTGTTGATATTAAAACTAGGTAAAGTAATGATTTACTTTACCGTTTGATGTTCAATCTGAAAATTTAGGAAACCCTGATCTGCTGATATTTGGTATTTATTATCCATTGTTACAAGTCCAGGTTGTTGATATTCAATCTGATCAAAATAACGAAGTATTAGACCAGTCTGGTAATGTTTAATCTGCGTAATAGTGTACCGGGTAAAGCTGCCTATCGATATTATATCTGGGTTAAATACTGATTTATACTAAAGGTTGATATACTATCTGAATGAAGTAATTTGCTAAATACTCGTCTGTTGAAATCAGGCCTATGTTAGCTCGTGTCTGTAAGATAAACCGGTTGATGCTCAATCTCAGCAAATTAATGAACTACTATATTATTTGAGAGATACCTGATAACAAATATAAGTTGATAGTCAATGTCGGTATATGGATTTCTTACTCTACTTTTTTATATTCAACGGAAGTGAAGTAATTTGTGGACTACTGTGCTGTTGATATTCTGTATCTGAAACAAACCCAGTCTTTTCATATTCCACCAGACTTATGTAAATTACCAGACTAACCCATTTACGTCTAATCTGTGTAAATTAATGGTACCTAATATGAGCGATGTACATAGTGTACATGTTAGATCTCTGTTGATATTCAATTTGCGTAAATCAACTTTATTCTTCATCTGTTGATACTCAGTCTGAGCAAACTGATACAATGATATTTAATCCGAGCAAAGAACTTCTGCTGATACCTATATTTCCAAAGCCCTGTTCATCTGACCATTCTACTGAAAGTATTAGTGAACTAGTTTTATCTAAATTCAATCTTTGTCCGGTGGACCAGTCCATTATTTTGAAATTAAAAGACCGAAATAATACTAGACCGAAATAGTTGCTTAGATATGCATTATTTACAAACATTGTATGGACTAGCAGGAGCAGTGTGATGTTTCTAGCTAGCCATTCTGTCAGTATTCATATTTTTTGTTGATAGGTCGAAATAGCTGATTGAATCCCCGCTGTACATATCATTGTATCAAACTATAATAGGGGACTTCCAATGATGAAAGAGGAAAGTCCTTCTGGAAATTCAATTGCTCTTTATTGAAAGACATAGATTTTCTAAATATGACTAAATAAGTTATAGAGTTATTCCTAGAAATACTGCTAATGAAAATAAGAGGGGAGACAATTCAAATTTCAGCAAGAAAGAAATGAGAACGTGATCAAGAGGAAATCCGCCTGGAAAAGAACATAGGTATAGTGGAAGCAGAATTAGGCCCAACTTTTAGTACGATAGGTAAAGAGAACCTGCAAAAATTAAGCGACTATAAATCTAAATTAGAAAACATTCGAAATGAAAAAAATACAAGGACTAATTACCAGAACTAAAGCAGAGTGGACTGACTTAGGGGAAAAACCAACCAAATACTTTCTAGGCCTTGAAAAAAGAAACTACACTAAAATAACATTAGCACACTTGACCCTTGAGAGTGGGGAGGACATTTATCAAAGTGAGTCAATTACAAATGAGCAAAAACGTATTTTGAAAAGCTGTATACTAATAAAGACACTGGTACAAATTCGGATGAGATTAAAAATGTTCTCAACAGTTTGAATATCACTTCACTAAAGGCAGAAGAATCCGATACGTTAGAGGGTGAAATAACATTTTCAGAACTAACTGCAGCACGGAAAAAAATGAAAATGGGCGAAGTCCCGGTCTAGATGGCTACCCCGCAGAACTTTTCAAAATGTTTCGGAAAGAAATAGGCTGTCCGTGAGTGCTAGGCAGGGAGTAATAACCTGTCTCCCAAAACCAGGAAAGCCCAGAAATTATCTGAAAAACTGGAGACCCATTACTCTATTAAATGTTATTTATAAACTGGCATCGTCATGCATTTCTAATAGAATTAAATCTGTACTGGTCAAATTGATAAACGAGGATCAAAAGGGATTTATAAAAGGGAGATTTAAAGGGAAAACATCAGATTAGTGTATGACCTGATGCCAGGTACTAAAGAGAATGAGATTCCTGGTCTACTCTTGTTAATCGACTTCGAAAAAGCATTTGAATCAGTTCCTTGGGTATTTATTGATGAGGTTTTAAAGGGATACTACTTTGAAGAATCCATTAGAATCTGGATAAAAACTTTTCACAGTGATATTAAAACATGCGTTATTCAGAATGGACACTTATCTTCATCTTTTAGAAATAGTTGTGGCTGTAGATAAGGTGACCAATTTCACCCTATCTCTTTTTACTTTGCGCCGAGATATTGGGAGTGGTGATCCGAAAAGAAAAAGATGTTAGAGGTATTACGATAGGACACACAGAATACAAGATCAGTCAGTATGTGGATGACACCAAACTAACCCTTGAACTATCTCTTAGAAAAGCCTTGAATATTTTGGACCACTTTTATAAACTATCTGGATTAAGAATAAACGTGAACAAATCTAAAGCAATATGGATCGGTGCTTTAACAGGATCAGAAATAAGATTATGACAAGATGTAAAATTGGAATCGGCGACTGATTTTAAAAAACTCGGAGTGGAGTTTTCTTCAACAAACTTTGTGGATATCTGGAAAATGAATTATTTGATAAAATTAGAAGAATTGAAAAGAGAATTAAGTAAATGGAAAATGAGGAACTAAACATTACTTGAAAAAATCACAATCATAAAATCATCTGCCTTATCCAAACTAACTCGTCTGTTTCTTGCCCTTCTCAACCCCAGGACGACTTTATCCAAGAACTTAATACAGTTCTCTTTAAGTTTATTCGGAATGGTGGGAGCGATAGAATACAAAGAAATATAATTACGCAGAATTATAACGACGGTGGGCAACGTTACCAATTTTATCAATAGTTTAAAAGTCTCCTGGATAAGAAGAATTTTGCTACATACCAGAAAATGGAAAGATCTTGTAAATATTGACTCGAATACCTTGCAAAAATATATGGAATTTGGAGAATGACTACCTTAAAAAAGTAATTAAAGATATCTCAAATCTTTTCTGACGAGATACATTTCATGCTTGACACCTTTTGAGATGAAAATTTAGGTCCCCGAGAAGTAAATGATATAGTCAATGAACCACTTTGGGTCAATAGTAACTGCGAATAACCTTCGTTTTTTATCCAACATTGGTACAACAATAATATTAGGTATGTTCGTGACATTTTCGGACCCGATGGTACTTTTTTATCATTCCATGATATAAAAAGCAGATACAATATCAGAGGAACCTTTTTAGACTATATCTGTATGGGTTCAAATATTAATAGAAAATAGATACGCCAAAAATATGATGTTATGTTATATACTCCAGTTCTTGGTTTGAAAAAAAACTTTTGATAAAACAAACAAAAGGCTGTAGACTTTTCTACGATGTACTTAATAAGAAAGATGGGCTAGTGGTAAAATCGGCAAATAGATGGGAGGAAATTCTAATTGGGGAAATTTACTGGAAGAATGCTTATAAAAGTACATTCTCCAGCACTGGATACACAAAATTAAGAAATCTGCAGTATAAGATCTTACACAGGAGATTATGTACAAACTCGTACTTACATACTATTGGAAAGCGAACAGACAACCTATGTTCCTATTGTAAGATCGAAAATGAAACAATTGAACATTTATTGTTTGGATGCGTTAAAGTTTGGCAGTTTTGGGATGAAGTAAAGCAGTGTTTTTTAGTATCAATGTAAATATTACTCCTGAAAGAAATGTGTGTGGTTGGGATCCGATGGTGGGCCAAAATGTCTGAACACTCTTATGGTAATAACAAAACAATACATAGCGAACATGGCCGACGATTGAACTTTCTGAAATGGCGACTTCTGATTGGACAAAAGCATACTTGTAAACGTATCCAACGCGGCTCCCCCAGCGTGTTTTGATGTACTAGAGGGAATAATAAATTATATGAACACTTATGAACGTGTTGATCTCCCGCTTTTTATATATTCAAACCCAATCCTAAATTTACATACACCCACTAAGCCACCCTGCCTCTCTCGGCAGGCCACCACTACCGGGCGTTGACCGGTGTCAACGCCCGGTGGTGGTGGTGATGTCCCCGACCGGTGGATGTGAGATCTGTACATATAGGGATGAACTCGTGTCCCTCGTCAGTCCATATGTATTTAGACACCAATCCAACCCAACGCTACCCCAAGAGAACTTGAAAACAAGGCCTCCCACGGACCAATCGGACCAGTAGAGGCCCATATCGGCCCCAAAACGTCTATTTCCATACACTTTGTCTACTGCGCATGCGCCGAATGACGTTAGATCGATGTCACACCCATCCCGTCGGATGCTCCCTCACGTATGATTCACGATGACACCTCACTCGACCCAATCGGACCAACAGTGGCCCAGCTTCACCCCAAACCGTCCATTCCAATACACTTTTTTTACTGTGCATGCTCGGAATGACGTCAGTTCTACGTCACACCCATCCAGTCGGATGCCCCCTAACGAGTGCTTCAGTATGGCACCTCACTCGACCCAGTCGAACCACTAGGGGCCCACCCAGACCCCAAAACGTCCAACCCAGCGCTACTTGCCCAGTGCGCATGCGCACAGTAACTTTTCCAAAAAATTTCCAACCAATATCTTCGCGACCACTCCTATCGTGTTCTACGTGGTGAGACGAGAAAACAAGATCTCACAACCCATATCGCAATGAGCATGTGTGGGTTTCCCAGTGGGACAAACATTGTCCACTCCGCATAGATTAACATTGGAAGTCACTGGGGTCTTCTATATAGGGGAAGATCACTCTTGTTCACTTTACCGGAAGTGACCTTTGACCCGGAAGTGACCTTTAACCCGGAAGTGACCTTTAACCCGGAAGTGACCTTTGACCCGGAAGTAACCCGGATGTGACGTTTGACCCGGATGTGACGTCATCGCCACGTCATGCCACCCACACTTTTCGCTTTATATAATACTATATATCCTAATATATTATACCCATCTTGAATCTATTTGCATATCCCTAAGATCAAGATTTGATGGTCAAATTCAAAATGGTGGC
Source organism: Hanleya hanleyi (assembly GCA_036873755.1). NCBI lineage: Eukaryota > Metazoa > Mollusca > Polyplacophora > Lepidopleurida > Hanleyidae > Hanleya > Hanleya hanleyi. The sequence goes on from JAVTVY010028579.1 coordinate 86,749, forward strand.
TATATGGAGTCATCTTATAATCATACTTTTTCATGTTGCTCTTACAGTTCAGGGCATTATTCTTAGCTCATTGTGCAAATTTATCAAACTGAGAGATCTCTTACCATAGCTATCTCTTACCAAATGTTACGCACATTTTGGATCTATCACATATTCCTGAGATCAAGATTGGGTGGTCAAATGCAAAATGGCGTCCATATGGGGTCATTTGAAAATCATACTTTTTCTTGTTGCTCGTATAGTTCAAGACAATAGTCTTAGCTTATTGTGCAAATTTATCAAAACCAAGGAATCTCTAATCATAGCCTAACATCCCACGCCTATTTTGAATCTATTTAGATATCCCTAACATCAAGATTTCATGATGAATTTAAACTGGCGGCCATATGGGGTCATCTGAGAATCATACTTTTTCATGTTGCTCTTACAGTTCAGGGCATTATTCTTAAATCATTGTGCAAATTTATCAAAATAGGGAGATTTCTTACCACAGCCTAATATCTTACGCACATTTTGAATCTAATCACATATACCTAAGGTCAAGATTGGATGGTCAAATACAAAATGGCGGTCATATGGGGTTATCTGAAAATGATACATTTTCTTGTTGCTCGTATAGTTCAAGGCATTATTCTTAGCTCATTGAGCAGATTTGTCAAAACCAAGGGATCTCTAAGCATAGTATAACATCTCACGCCTATTTTGAATCTATTTACTTGTCCCTAACATCAAGCTTTGATGATCAAAAGTCAAAATGGCGGCCAAATGTGATTATCTGAAAATCATACTATTTCATGTTGCTTTTACAGTTCTGGGCATTATTCTTAGCTCATTGTACAATATATCAAAACTGAGAGATCTCATACCATAGCCCAATATCTTACGCACATTTTGAATCTAATTACGTATCCCCAAGATCAAGATTTGATGACGAAATTCAAAATGGCGGCTATATGGGAACATCTGAAAATCATACTCTTTCATGTTGCTCGTATAGTTCAAGGCACTATTCTTAGTTGATGTGCCAATTTATCAAAACCAAATGGTCTCACATAATGGCCAAACACCCTGTGCCTACTTTGAATCTATTTGTTTAGTGTTCAGATTAAATGGCTAAATTCAAAATGGCGACCGACCGAAGCCATCCGAATATTTGTGTTTTTGTCAGGTTTACCTAGGGGTAAACCCTACTCTGTTATCACTTTTCAGTTTTGTCTTTTTTCTTCTGCACATATGTAGTTTTGATCTCCTTCCCTAAGACTGTTCTCATTTGATGCCCCTTACAGCATTCATAAAAAATACCGTTCTTCTGTCTGACAGTCATATACACATTTGCAATGCACGGTAGCCTGTGCATTGAACGAGATAATTGAGACATTATCGCAGGAAATTTTATCTTTCCAATTTCTTTTATAATTTGCCTTTCCAATCTATTTTATCCGGTATCATTTGTTACGACGGGAAGGGTAGTCATTCTCCACGATCCATCGACAACCGATCCATGGAGAATGCTCAGCATTCGACCTTGACTCGAAAATCATCGGCCGATCTCGGGAGGGCCTAACAGAAATGAGAGTATCAGCCGTCACGAATGCATGGCTAAAGTAACGAATGGACTGTTGACCACGTTCATATAGTATATCCAGCAATAGATCTCAGCGTGTATGCACGACAGCATAACTGTATTCTAATGGGAACATGGTAATGAGATAATCGTGAAGAAGCGCGGGTAAACTCAGGCAGTCAGGCGCCATTTTCCACCCGATGTTGATCAGATCTATCGTTTTTCAGATCAGGAAAGTGGAGCAGTGAGTATTGCTAAGTTTATTATTTATCACAGATCAGTTCTTTTCAAAGAAGGCTTAATTCTCTATAATGTAGACATATTCGTAATTATCTGATTATCAAAGTTGTGCGTCAACGACCTGACTGTGAGGGGAGTGGCAGTACACCGACAGGCGAAAGTGACCTTTAAATCTTGAAGAAGAATTTTTTGCAGGAAATTATAGACCGTGGAGTTGATATATCTGGGGGTGTTAAAAGTGAAACAGTCTTGGAGCTGAAGCAATCTTGAGTTGAACTATTTTGTTGAAAACAGGAGTTGAAACAGGTGTTGAAAACAGGAGTTTGAAACAGGTGTTGAAAAATGGGCTTTGAACTGAAAGAAATAATATGAAGCATACACAGTAAACTACAGCATATAACAAAATGGGAGTTTCTTTGGAACAGTACAGACTTTGCATCGGTAAACATAATATTATTTGCCGCTCTATACAAAGTAAGTTATCACAGCTTATGCTTCCAATTATCTATGCATTTCTACATTACTATATCATACCCTACACTACATACAACTAATTCAGCCTGGATACCCATTCGTAACAATTAGTACTGTGGATATTAATTTATAATCCAATTTTACACATTTTGAAAATCATCAGACCCCAAAATGACATTGAATTCCTAAAATTAGAGTGGTGTCCTACATTGATCCCCACGGCACAAAGAACCAATTTAACAAGGGTACACATTTGTAACAAACAGCGCCATCGAAATTCTTTTAAAGCGTTTTTGGATGTCCTTGACCGGCCGTCTACTATCTCTGGAATGGCAAAACATTGACAACTGAAACGTCACGAATGCATAGCTTATCAAAGCTGATCCTTTCTCAGCTTATTTGATAACCTCTCGAGCGGAAAATCATGGCTAAATTCAAAATGGCGGACTAGGTTGTGACTCAAAACGTTGCATTTTGTCATTTTTCTTCAAAATTTGTGCCTTTTCCGTCTAAAAGTGCCCAAAATAATTTTACTTCACACAAGATAATTATTTCCAAATTTTAGCCTATTTTTGCGGAGAAAATTGCATAAATAATTGTTTTTGGGAAAAATCGGATGAAAAAAGAGAAGGTTTAGAATATGACATCACGTGACGTCATCAAGACTGTCATCTTGAATTGTTTTACACATTCCGTTGAGGCCTGACCTCAAGATATATTGTGGAAAGTTTCAGCTCTCTAGCCCAATCTGTTCTTTAAAAATTGATATGCTAAACATGTTAAACTGTACGTGAGTCTGTTTATTTATGGTTTAGTTATTAAGAAATATATACCCAAGTGTATTACATTTTTGGAAAGGCCGGTTCTTCTAGATTCGATTAGAACCGTAAATGAAAAATGACTAGTTTCGCCACCAGTGGTCAAAACTGACCGCTATGTCCGAACAACGCAAATTTGAGATGGGCATCCACCCCTAGATTATGTAGCAAGGCACTGCGCATATATCTGGTATGGATGCCCATGACATCAGTATTTTTTTAAAGCACATTTTCGCGGTTTGACCGGCCGACTCTCTCTAGCATTAAGGGGCCCGAATGTGGCAAATACGTCATGTAAGTCACATACAATAGATGACTACATGTGGGGAACCATTCAACTGTTGTAGAGGTAGCTATACGCTCGTGAATGTTAATCCCTGGCGTGTCGAAATAAATCGAATATGCCAGGAGATTGCATGATTTCCGGCTATAGTTCCGATCATTACCGACCCGAACCGGTTTGGTCCCGAACAGAGAGGTTCGGAATACTTCGGGGCACGGACGATTCGAGAGTCTGCACGCTCTCTTGTTCAGATTGGGTTGGGACTTTGAACGAACGAGACGTATATATAGAATTCGGGCTGGAATGGAGGGAAGATTTTAATTGGGGATGTTTTAGGTCTATATCGTTCTGGGTGTAGCTAGGCGGGGCACACCTTTTCTACGACACAACCAAGGAGTGAAAAGGGCCAAGTATATTGCACGCAAAGTGTTGCCGATTGAAGTTGTCTTAAATGACGGGTCTGCCCCGAATGAACCTGTATGATACATAGAGTGATTAGAATCGAGTTTCCCCTCTAAGACATACAGCTGACATGTGTGTTAAACATTTGTATCGTCTCAAACATATTGTCTGAATACAATATAACTGGCCGTGGGTTCATTATCCCTTGTCTTCCGACTGGTGGCCTTGGTAGATTCATTCTTGCCCATTCAATCTTCAAGATTGTCTAACATAGACCGAAATTGACGAACCACAATCTGTACTGATTGCCTGTATTACCTTGGTACATGTAGACAACATCGTAACTCTTTGCTTGTTGAGAATATATGCTCAAAAATAACTGTTAATGATTCTCAGTAGAAACAGTTAATGTTGCTATCCGTTCTCAATTCTGCGTTGCAAATGGCAGTTTACTTCTACCGAAAATGTTCGCTTCCCTTGTCTCTTAACTGGGATAGACACACCATGTTATGTCAGTATGAGAATATTACTCAACCGACACCATTTATTACGACTATGTCAAATACAACATTGTGTAAGTTACCAATCGATGGGAGTTTGAAGGTTTCCGTGAAGATGGTATCGTACACAACCCAGTGGAGAAAACACACTGGAGCTGAGGGTATATAAGGATCTTATGCAGGTTGCATCAGCAGATCATAAGATGTCATTCCAACCAGAATAGACGAGTGTATCGTCGTCCGCAGCACAGCCTCAAGTAATTCTACTAAAGTAACATCCTATCAACACTCTCCAATTGAGTGTGTCGGTATAGGATCTTCCAACCCTGCCTTAACGCGAGGGTCCACCCATCATCTTATCTCTTCCACGCGGTTTGAAGGAGACATCGAAGGTAGTTTTTTTTTTGGTTAGCGTGATCGAATTACCCATCATGACGGTAGAATATCGTTTAATATCTGGACAGTGTGGAGCCATAACACAGATCAGTATGAAAACAGTGATCCTCTCCCACCCCTCCCCGGCTACTAGTGGATTAGTTCAAATATGCAGACATAGTGACAGGATGACCGGCTATTATATATTCATGGCATGGGTTCACCAAATTCAATTGAATGTGTAAGATCCTGGTAGTAATCTATACACACAAAGATCGGGTGAACCAAGATGATTTAGATGTTATAACGATCCAAAAACAACACACACATTCGACATAGGCGGTGGCCATTCAACATGTGGCAATTCAATTAACCGCAAGTAACATGCGTGCTACAAACGTACCGTAACAAAATTTTCATGGCAAGGAAGTGCACTATACGTATATAACAACATATGCAGCCAATTTTGTGTCGGAGAAATTAGAGCGCCTCGCCTCGTCGTATTTACCATTCCGTTCCTCACTGAAACTTTGTCGATAACACTACATTTGAAAAGCCACACGCTCATCTTATCATCAAATCGGAATTTGCGGAGACTCAACCGCGGAAACTCGTCACCGTATCTCCGAGACAAACGGTTGTGGAACAAATGTATCACATGTGGACGCAAGTAGATATCACAATCCATGGGAAGCTGATAGCTTTCAGTGCCGCTAATTTCCCGTACAAAAAGCCCACATTCAAATAAAAACAACAACAACAACAACATTCCACAACATTCGAAGGAGATACGAAAAAACCATCCAGGTTTCAACGCAGCTATAGGCAAAGCATTCTGGTGAGCATCTAGATTCTGATGATCCAAATTGGGGACCAACGATTTCTGATGGTGGTTGGGCAACTTCAAATCACTAAGAGCAGAAATCTGAAATGGAAGATTCTAATTTACAGGATATGCTCGATCATTATTGCTACCTACTCAACGGAATTGAAGCCAGTGGGAAATTATGTCCAGCCCTACCACAGTCCACGAATACAATTTTAATACCTCGATACTTCCAGTTCCTTATTAAATTCTGCTTCAACTTCTCGTTCAAATGCTTCTCGAAACACTTCCCCATACCAATGGTATGGTATACCGTATTATATCGATCTTGGTAGAATTTGGTAACTTTGCCTCTGTAGAATTTGGCAACTTTGGCTCTGTAGAATTTGGCAACTTTGGCTGTGTCAGATTACATCAAAAGATCAAATATTCGATATTCAATATTCTCTAGCTCAACGTATTGTAAATTATTACCCTTTGTGGAGGGCGTCGAGAAGACCCTTTGAAATAAAGTTAATAAAAACTTTCTGTGTCTTGGTGGATACCTATACTATTTTATCAAGTTAGGCAATAAGATTTTCATGCTGATCTGTTCCCTAAGCGTGGCCAGGGGATATGTTCACCGATGAAGGATCGGCGAAGATATTAGAGGTAATACTATGATGTAATTACTGTATAGGTAATAACGTTTATTAATCATACCATCATTGAACACATGAACTGAAGGACTCCCTTACCTCTAGTTACGTTTTCATACACCACGGGCCATTGCTCAAGGCTAACGCACGGGCCATCTGATGCATCTGCCAAATTGAAGAACAAGTCATTAATTCCATATATCACCGTAATGTACACAATTCACATCAGAATGACTTGAAAGACTCACAAAGATTTGCATTTCACATAGGTTAATTCATTTAGGCCTAACCTTCTTCCTACAGTGTCCCATATCACAAGAAGCCTTTTAAGGTCTACAGCCCTAACCCCTGGGCATACATGCTCGGCACACTGTCCTACTTCAAACTTTCTCTCACCAATATGCTAAATTGTCTACATTTTACTCTAATAACCTGGAAATTATTATCGAATGTGGTTTAAATTCTTAGCGACTATAGTTCATGCTCTTAGCGACTAAGTATAACTTATTAATGTTAGTAATGACTGTATAGTTCAATATATATGTATGTTCAGTTATTAACGACTGTAGTTATTATTGGCAAAAATTATCATGTACAGTTTATACAGTGTTTTGTGTACTTCTCAAACAAATTACGTAAAAAGTACACAAACGTCAAACAAGTAATCTCATTCATTTTCCCGAATCAAGACCATTCTGATGTCTGGATCAAAGTTAATCAAACTAAATCTAAAGGGGTATCTTATATCCAAGGAACACCAGTTTTGGCGTCCTTTAGCATGAAAAAAACGATAAAATAAATGGTCTAATCAACACAATATTTTTATATTTTTTATCATTTAGAAAGTGATCGTATAACAGTATTTTCGTTATTTTGGGATAACACTAGCTTAGAATAGCACAAATTCTAGTGCTGAAAACTTGGTCGAGTCCCTTGCGGGAATTCGAACCAGCGACCCCAGAGTCAGGCACCTAATCGCCAGCACTATATGTCGTCGATTTAAATCACTCGGCCAACGGGCCTCCCACAAAAATAGGAGGTAACAGACCGGTAGTCTTGAAAGCGAACATACAGTACCCCTCTGATGGATATATCTATTCAGCTGGGGGAGCTGTTCCATTACGATCATCAGAAGGGTATACTGTAAGTTCGCTTTCAAGAGTACTTGTCTGCTACCTCCTATTTTTGTGAGAGGCCCGTTGGCCGAGTGGTTTAAATCGCCGACATACAGTGCTGGCGATTAGGTGCCCGACTCTGGGGTCGCTGGTTCGAATCCAGCACGGGACTCGACCAATTTTTCAAATTTGTGCTATTCTAAGATACTGTTATCCCAAAATAACGAAAATACTGTAATACAATATTGGCCTATAAATATCTGCAGCTTACCAGTAACACTTACCGTACCGATAAAATACCACAAGCAACCATTCCTCGTGCCGTGAGAATCTCGTAAAGTTTCCGTTAAGATAGACGGTAAAAAAACCAGTAAAACAAATGGACTAAATCAACACAATATTTGTTTCGAGAAACAGTTCATTTATTTTACCTTTTTTGTCACCCTCTCTCTCAATGGAACTTTACGAGATTCTCACGGCACGAGGAATATAGCTTCTCGTGGCATCTTATCGGTAAGTGTTAATGATAAGCTGCAGATATTTATAGGCCAAATTACAGAAACTTCTTAATTAGTTGAAACTTAAGCTCAATACTTACATGTTTCTGCCAGGACCAGGAATACAACGGAAAGTGACCACAGTTTTGATAAATACATGTTAATTGGTCGTGTCCTCGTCTTCGAGTCTCCGTATGATCAATATGTGAACAGCATATCGTGTATTGCTGACATAGTTCTGCTGGTAGTTCGCTCTTATTACCTGTAAATAAAAAAAAGCTCATCGTATAGTGTTGACATAGTTTCTGCGTGAAATTACAAACGAGGTGTCGATAACGTTCCCCTGGTTTATCAGTGGACAAAATTCATGCAGCACAGAATAACGAATTTCTCATCAACGAATAGTATAGTTATGAGATCCGGTAGAGCATCTTCCCTACACTCGTCATTTACACGAGGGCTCCAGTACAGATTGCGGCAGGATAAGCCTTCTTCGAGAAGATGGCGGCAGAGTGGCCAGAACTCGAAATGAACTAGAATGAATACGCCCATTGGATGGGGGTCGGAAAGTCATGAAATTTCATTGATATAGTTATGTGGTCCAGTAGAGTGACGTAACGACTCCGAACAATGCCTGATTGGTCATCTGACCGTCTCTACCATAAAATCTCCTATGTCTGTCTTCCAGTCTACTCCTGTTTATGCCAATTCGAGCTGACCAACTTTACCGCAAAACCCTTATTATGTCTGGCGTTCAATCTGTGTCTGATTATGTCACCTCGGACTGATCTGCAGTTTGATCGAATCTTTGAAAAAAGGCTTCTTCCAAAGCCATGCTGAAGAAAGGAAATTGTGTCATCGGTGACTTTTAGAAGTACTTTAAGCAGCTGGTCCCCAGCCCAACCCCCATTATTCCAGTGACGATACAGCTGATCAAGTGTTGGCAGCACTTAATGCCCACTTTGTGAAAATAGCGGAAGAGTTCCTGAATTCGATTGAAGCTGTTGATTCTGATTATCACCATCTTAGATCCTTTGTTTCGACTTACACTGACGATAATATCCGATTTTCTATTCCGCTGATAACTGAACTGTTTGTGTCGGATCAACTAAAGAAACTTAACGCGACAGGTTCACTGGGAATGGATGGTTTCCATTCTTGAAATTCTCTGCGAATTCTATTTGCACCAGTCAGATTTTTATATACAAGTGTATATCGTCTGGTACCTTCCCTGATATATGGAAAAGTGCCAAATTTGATCAATTTAAAAAAAGGGCGATACCTGTGACTCGAACAACAATAGACCTGTTAGTATTCTATTCCGCACTGTTCAAGATATTAGAGCGCCAATTTCACAACAGTTGTCTGTATTCTTAGAAACCGATTCTCGTTTACATCAAATCAGTCTGAGGGGGCGAAATGGCCCCCCTTACAAACTTTCTGCGCTATCTCCGGAACGACAGAAAATTGAGAACTGAAGCTCCGTGACTTTATCGTTTATCATATTGAGGTCATTTTTATCATTTAGAAAGTGATTGGGGCCTATTTGCATGACCCTCCGAGCAGAGAATCATGGGTAAATTCAAGATTGCGACCACGTGGGGTACCAGAAAAGTGATATTTTTCGTCATATTTCTTCAAAATTTCTGCTTTTCTGCGATGACAAGTGAACAAAAAAAACACCACATCACAATAATATTTACTAATTTATCATGCAGTTTTTGCGAAGAAATTGCATAAATAAAAAATTAAAAAAATCGGACCGAAAAATCGACCAAAAATGCCGTTTTTTAGAATGAGTCACTGTGACGTCATCGAAGCGACCATCTTGGATTGTTTTACATTTTCTGGTAGACCTTGACCCATGGGTATGGTGTGGTAAGTTTCAGCTCTCTAGCTCAAGGGGTAAGTAAAATAATGCCCCCCAAGCCAGGATACGTCCCGAAAGACCCTGACCAGGTAGGGCTAAAATGTTCAATTCTTGGACAAGTGCGATTGATAATGGTTTACTTGATGGTGCTTTACTCGTCGACCTTCGTAAAACTTTTGATCTTGTTCAGCACAGAACACTATTGAAAAAGCTTGGAATTTACCAATCGTACGCATCTATCTTGTCATTTTTATATTGAATTTGTTAGCAGACACCACATTGTATCATTTAATGGTTGTCTATCAGATCACTTGCAAGTGATCACTGGCGTACGACAAGGTTCAATCTTGAGTCCCTTGTTATTCTTACTATATCTTAACGATATTGATAATTGTGAAATCACATTGTTTGCTGGTGACTCTACTCTCTCATGTACTGGCAAAACTATGATGAAATTAATTTCAAACTGAATACCACTGCTCGTCATATTTCCCACTGATGTGTAGATAATGAGATGCCTGTCAATACTAAGAAGATTAAATATGCTTGTTACCTCCACTCAGAGGAGTATTCATTTCCCTGTACCAGCCTTTCAATGAGACTTAATGACGAGATTTTGACCTCGACCACAAATGAAACTAGAACTCGTGGACTTCGAACCACCATCCCTATTAGGCTTTGTTTTACTGGCCTTTAGCTTCACCCAGAGAGGACGTGTACAGGTGTTTTTCAGACGTTTGCAATCTGGAAAAGCAAAAACACACATGATGATGTCACCGCGGTATATGTTCAGCATAGTCTCCTGTATCCAGAGATGGACCATGAAAAAATCCACAATTATATTTCCTAGTATATTAGGACACAGCTCGTAACAACCACCTCAGTGGGCTAACAGCTCTCAAATTCAATTGGTTGACACCCGTCAATGGTGGCAACTCGTTTTGCAATAAAACGGTTGTGGCACTTCCGACAGATGTACTCTTTGACATTTACAATCACTTTTGGGCAAGAAAACTGGAAGAACGAATTTCACAATACCAAGACATCTATTCAATACACGAAACGATGACATGATGTACAATTAAATTCTGAGCCCTGTTTTATTTCATATTCGAACTTTATCAATGATAACCAGTTCATCCTACAAATTTGTGACCAATACTCGCTGATCTTATTGGTTCTGTGATAAATTTGAAACTTCCACCCATTCACGGTCAGCATGGTGAAAACACTTTCTACAAGAATAATGAATATACGAATGTTTCTTTCAGTGAAATTCAGTGAATTTTTTTTTCTTTTTTGCGATTTTGCTTTTATTTTTTATTTTGCTTTTATGAGACCACCCCTCAGAAGCAGTTCTGTCTATATCAGTGAGCGTTTTATACAGGCTACATCCCTCTGAGTTTGATATTTTTATCGCGGTCGTATTCTCCAAACAGATCTGAGTTCCTTCAGAGCCTGGTTTGTCATAACATCTATTTAATCTCAAATGTTTTAGGTATACGTAGTTCCACTGGGTGTTGTTTGATAATATTTTAAATGAATAAACTATACGGATATTTGCATTGTACTAGAGACATATAAGTTTCAGGACACAACAGTTTTTATTTAAAAAAAAAGCGGACAAAACGTTCCCCTAATAATAGTGAATTACGAATTTGCTGGTTGTTGTTGTAATGACTTTTTCGTTTTTGATCAACAACAAAAACAAATCACGTCAACTACAAGACAGATTCCGATAATTTAAATCAATCAGAGTGCAACACTATACAATATGTTACAATATAAAATCAACATGACAGACGCGAAGTTTCCCTCGATCAAAATAGTTCACAATCTTCTGCCTGTACCAGTAACTGTTAGTTCGGAACTACGGATTTTAATACGGATTCCATAGGCAAAATATTATTTAATTTTGTTTAACAGCAATGTAACAGCAATGTAAATCCACTGGCTTACGGGTAGTAGTCAATGTTATTCAATCGCATTTTTATAGCAAAATCGACGATGTTATCAACGTCAATAAATTTATTGGAATAGACTAGAGTATTTGGGAAACTGCGGTCAGAAATGGCGAATTACAGCGGACGTGTGATGTCCCATTAGAAAGGGAATTCGTTAAAGTAGCCGGGAATTAGGCCGATGGCCAATCAAACAGTAGGTATCGGAAATAAATATGGATTTTCCCGATTTCATATAGTAACGCTAGGGGTCGATCGGGATATTGGTAACCTCCATTGATAAGCATGGCCACGTGACCTACATCGAAACGATCATTGGCTAAAGCAATACAACTGTGTCAAGCTGATCTGAGGTAGACGCCATTTTTTTTATCTCTTCCCGAAGAATTACGTGGCGAAGAAGTTCGACAGAAATGTGAAAATAAAGTTTGTTTAGCACATTTCAGGGGTTTTATCGTTGTCGAAAGTTATACTATACCTATGCTGCTAAAAAAATCATATTTTGATACTATTTTCCGATGGTATTTCACATTTCTATCCAAAAACAATAAATCTGCTCTTGACTCGATTTCTAGGAAAATTGCACTCGTGTTTCGCATATATTTTATTTTCTAATCCTGATTTTCTTTTTATTAAATCCACGAACACACAATATCAAGTTTTTATCCAAAGATCCAACTTCTGGCGGCTATTCGGAACATTAAATTTACCTCCGAATACCTTACACTATCGCAAGCAGCAGCTGCCAATTTCCGCATCATGCGTAAAGGTTGTCGGAGGTAATTTTCGTATCCCATTCGGTAGTTTCCGCGCACATTAACTTCGGCAATGCGCAGTTGGAGCTATTATCGTACATGCGCACTTCGACTAAACGCAAAACTCAATCACTTGCTATAATTTGGAGAAAAAATAATATTTCATCTCAAAAATAGCACAGGTACATTCTCTAATCATAAAAAACCTGTGTACCAAGATTCATAATCATCCAATGAGAGCTGACAACTGCAGCTAACTTACCATGTACATGTACATGTATACATGTAGAGGCCTACATGTACATGTACAATTTACCTAAACGCAAAACTCAATCATTTGCCATAATTTGGAGAAAAATTAATATTTCTTGTCAAAAATAGCACAGGTACATCCTCTAATCATAAGAAACATGTGTACCAAGTTTCATAATCATCCAATGACAGCTGACAACTGCAACAAACTTTCTAAGTACAGATGTATATGTGCACTTCAGCTAAACGCAAAACTCTATCATAGGGATTTTAACATTGGAGCACCCCAGGGGCAGTACCCCCAGGTGGCATACCCAGCCCCCCCCCATATTTTTTTTATTTTTTTAATATTTTTTCTAATTTTTCTGGATTTTTTTGTGAATTTGCTAAACCAAAAACCGACACCGACAACCGACACCGACACCGACGACGACATCCTCTTCCCCCCTCACAATATCTCCCCTTTATTCCGTAAGGCGAGATAAAAATGGACCAAAATGTAATTCCGTCACGCAGTTTTGTTTATCCAGATTTATCAATTTGAAACTTTACTTGACAGAAATCAGATATAATGTAGCCCAGACGCTCAGGATTCGAATAAAACATCACCTGAAATGAGAAACTTTCCAGCTTTTATGGAGTATGTATGTAACCAACACGTCTTTATAAGGTAGTTACTTCACTGTAATTCTGTCACGCGGTATTCGAATGTCACGTGGTCAGATACAAAACAATTGTATTTCCCCTTTTCCTCTCATCCTACAGTTCTTGGTAATAGGGTTAGCAAAATGACATTCCAAAACAGATATTACCATGGACAAGTAATGTCAGGGATTCAAAAGAACTGAAAACATGGGTACCATGTAATTCTGTCACGCTGGAATTCATGACTTGTCTCGGAGAGTTGGGACTGAGCACGTCCTTTGTGTTTTCCTGTGTTGAATTATAATACAAACTCATTACTGATGTGGCATACATGAAGAAATGCAGGGGTGGAGAAATGCAGGGGTGGAGGAATGCAGGGGTGGAGAAATGCAGGAGTGGAAAAATGCAGGGGTGGGTTTCTAGGTGAGAAAGCACGTTATTCTTATATAGTATAAATACCAAGTTATGCTCTAGTTGATGGATTACATAAAATATACCATGAACGATGAAGTCTTGAATTCTGAATCTAAACGTTCGATCGGAAATTAAGTGGACTGCCGCTAATCACAATCAAGATCTAATTTTATAAGAACTATAGTATGCGATTTAAATACAGAGTACCGTACAACTGTATACCTAAATTACACAGGAAGTTCTCGGAGGTAATCTGGGCTTCGTCAGCAACTGCTGGCGAAGCTATATGGTATTCCCAACCGCCTGCCTCCTCCTTGTTTTGCTATTTAATAACGGGAAGTTTTTCGGTCAAATTAAGCACAGTCATGGGTCACAGTTTAACCCAGAGAATTTCTTTTCGTATATCTTTCAAGTTTGATAGAGATATCTTCACACACAGTCAATGAAAAATAGAGCACACACCGGTGACATATTTTTACCCTCAAGCATGGGTTAGCTCATTATTACATGAGTTAAATGATTCCATAGAGTGGATGACTGAATTAAGTCTGCACTGTCAATAGGTTATCATGTCACCAAGCTATGGTGTAGAGGATCTTAACCGTCCTTGCAGTCATCCTAATGTATGACCACACATTCGAACCTCCCAAATGTCGTTCTGTGCTCTTCCCCAAAACAAAATGACTTCAAGATCACCCAATTTGTGATAGCTGTCTGATGAGATATGAATCGCGACTGTATGCCCAGTGGTTCCTAAGTTATGAGTGATTCATGTGTGGTGAAATCACTTGTCTTCTCGATTGATTCAAAACCCGGACCCTGCAATGGCAATATTATCATTAAAAAAAAACACAGACAGACAAAGTGCAATTGCAGATTGTATTATAGTAGTAGTAGTAGTAGTAGTAGTTCATTGACGTAAGCAATCATTTATGCTTCTTGTTGTGACAAGGCGGACATGGTCAACAGATATAAAATTATCAGCGTGAATAACAGACACATAACATGTTCAAACGCTCATCAGACTATAGCATAACCAAATGCATGTACGGTGAGAACGAATAGGCAAATAAATACAGTTTTGACCTTCGGAGAAAAATCGAATCATATAAAAAAGTATGCAGTTTTTATAAGGACATCCGTTTCATTTAAATACAACTCTGAGTGCGTGTTAGCAATAAATAGTGTTCTGGTTATTCCACAAATAGCGAAAATAAAATGACACTGAAATAACTCAGTTTTACTTCCCATGTGAGAAAAACAAGCCTTCTTAAGATCTTCAGCATCTTACCAGTCACACAAAGATTTATTAATTTATACCACAAAGATTTTCTATCCACACAATCAAAGGTTTCTTGAGAATCTACAAAATCACAATATACCTTCTTATCTCCAGCTAAGTAACAAAACAAAATGATACCATGAAAACAAATTATATAGAAGAATGCTGGATATACAATAATGTAGGTACAGTTGACGAAAAATTAAGGTGACATATTCGAAAAACTCATCCCAATCCATTACAGGTAACAAAAATTACGATACTGTATATTCAGGGGCCAGATATCACCAAGCTGTACTAATAGTTCACAGCATGACCAACCAATATATAGAAAAAATATGGATATAAGATACATTCGGCAATGCTTTGGACGTTTACTCGGTATTATAAATTTCTTTGTATTTTTTTAAAGCAATACTTTCCAACACTACCACCTATTGTTATGTATGTTACGGCAATTTATATGAGCGTCAGATATTAGTCTCACAAAGGAATATGCTGTATATATATATATTACCGTAATTCTCATCACGGTCAACCATTTATTGAAAAAAACCCCACAATTTGGACGACGGATAATTGGTAAATGTGCAGGGGTTTGTATTGCTGCCTCAGCATACATGTACTTCACACCAGGTTCTGTACTGGTTTTTACCTTCGTCGATCAGACGGAGGTCTAGGAATGCAACGTGAAATCTCCCGCCAATTAAATGTCATATGGGGAACCCACGACTCATGTGATTTCCAATAGGGTTTGCCATGGTTCCCGACGAAATTTTGAGGCACTGTTTTTGGACACTATTGAATAATGGGAAACCCTCATTGCAATGCATTTCAATGGACCTTGCTTCTGTAGTCGGATTCCACCTCCCATCATGCTTCACGAGTTACGGGAGTCAGGTTGGCAGCTTCCAGCGGAAGATTCAACATGGCGGCTCCGCAGCTTGTAGAGATGGACGATGCGATTTTTTGCCGTTTTTTGGTAAGTTTATTGCCGCCATTTTATGTCATTACAACACAATGATCCCTAGTATACCACTCGTCATTTTTTATATATCGGAAGTATTTGTCGACTGATGACTTATGCCGAAAGCCAACCAAATAGTCCAAGTTGTTGTTGTTGCATATCAAATGCACGGGAGGTCATGTACGGACTGACTGGAAGACAACAGCACAATCAACGATGCCCTGATTTTTCTGATACTTTTTTTCTTTCAGTTGATGACACCCGCCAGCCTGGTTTTAAAAAAAGCAGTTATTCTAAATTTTGCTGATAAATTATATTTCCTTGGGGGAATTTATGTTGGCATTAATTTCTTGTGCATTTATCAAATATAATTTACCAGCAGTATTGTAATGAAGCGTCAAATCACAGTTTATTGCTTGGCAAAGGAAACCCAATTCTCATTTCAAAGCATACATGTCAATTAACATTTCAATACATTGAATTAAAAATTATTCTTGAACCTATCAAATTACCTTGCCTGAGGATACCATTCTCAGTTTTATAGTCCATTTAAAATGAACGAGTGAAAACAGTTGAATAATGGTTTGATTTTGCAGAAGCACCAAATTGATCTAACGGCTTGAGTCTGTAAACTTATTTAATAAAGTTGATAAATCATATACATATACGTTTTGTTTGACAACATTATAAGCCTTTTCTTTTCATTTATCCTAACAGTTTAGTGACATCCACGCTGTGTGCTGTGACACTTGTATGCCACAAAACCTCTTTGGAGTATAATGCAGTTTCAAGTACAGCTGGTATGTATATACACCATCAGATATTTATTGATGAAAAATAATTTGCTTGTTAAAACCTGATATCCTGAAAACTTATTCTGAATTGTAGTTGAATCAAAGGAGTGTCTACATTCCACATGTAGGCCCACATATTGAGATTTTTGACTGATAGCATGGATAGAATTTTTTTTTTATTTTATGCCCATACCGCTGGTCATTTATTTGCCATACGATCACATTTCACATGCTTTGTTCAGCCCCCATGATCTGGAACCAAACAGACACTAACTATCACTAGATGAAAGAAGCAGATCCTGATATACATTTCAGGTTTTACCGATGCCAAATGACTTGAACAAAAGACAATTAGACAAAAAGAAAATCAATAAATATATCAATAAACAATCCTGTTCTAGATTATAATATCCTCGATTCTTATCATGCTCATGCCACTAACATGAACATCATTGAACTCCAATCCAACCAGTGGTCAATATTCATCATTGTTCTTCAAGATTCATATTATTGATCACTCATAGATTGCATTAAGTTCTCATAATACTCAGTTCTCATTTCATACTTTTGCAAATTCTTGCAACATGGTCAGGTCCCAGTTCTATTAAGTACACGTATGAAAGGTGCGAACTGGTATAATGGATTTCATCTTGTTGTGTATGACGAAAGGATGAAATATAATGAAGGTCATAAACATTTTCAATGAAGTGAGTTTTGATATTAAATATGTATACAATTAATTCCAACCTGCAGGTCATGGATTCAGCACTTCTGATATCAGATGCAACAGGACTGTTACACAATGGATGTGCTGGATGAAATGCAAAAACCAATACAGACTATCGATTGGTTCAGCTGTGTCAGCAATGTGTGGAATGACAGAGGGGGTGAAAATCAGAGCCAGTGATTGGCCACAACCCTCCGCCCCGCCCCTCCCCCCCATTGGATATCAGCTGATTCCGCAGGAAATAAACATTACACATGTAATGACAACCTGCAGAGTGATATATGTGTCAATCGGTCAGACATTTCCAAGGATGCCCAGTTCTAACCTAAAACAACCATGCCGGACTTCAGTGATATCCAGTGAGGGTGATAGCTATATATGATATCCAGTAAGGGTGATAGTTATTTGTGATATCCCGTAAGGGTGATAGTTATATATGATATCCAGTGAGGGTGATAGCTATATATGATATCCAGTAAGGGTGATAGTTATATATGATATCCAGTAAGGGTGATAGTTATAAATGATATCCAGTAAGGGTGATAGTTATATATGAGATCCAGTAAGGGTGATAGTTATATATGATATCCAGTAAGGGTGATAGTTATATATGATATCCAGAAAGGGTGATAGTTATATATGATATCCAGTAAGGGTGATAGCTATATATGATATCCAGTAAGGGTGATAGCTATATATGATATCCAGTAAGGGTGAGAGCTATATATGATATCCAGTAAGGGTAATAGTTATATATGATATCCTGTAAGGGTGATAGTTATATATGATATCCGGTAAGGGTGATAGTTATATATTTCATGATATATGTGTCAATCGGTCAGACATTTCCAAGGATGCCCAGTTCTAACCTAAAACAACCATGCCGGACTTCAGTGATATCCAGTGAGGGTGATAGATATATATGATATCCAGTAAGGGTGATAGTTATTTGTGATATCCCGTAAGGGTGATAGTTATATATGATATCCAGTGAGGGTGATAGCTATATATGATATCCAGTAAGGGTGATAGTTATATATGATATCCAGTAAGGGTGATAGTTATAAATGATATCCAGTAAGGGTGATAGTTATATATGAGATCCAGTAAGGGTGATAGTTATATATGATATCCAGTAAGGGTGATAGTTATATATGATATCCAGAAAGGGTGATAGTTATATATGATATCCAGTAAGGGTGATAGCTATATATGATATCCAGTAAGGGTGATAGCTATATATGATATCCAGTAAGGGTGAGAGCTATATATGATATCCAGTAAGGGTGATAGTTATATATGATATCCAGTAAGGGTGATAGTTATATATGATATCCAGTAAGGGTGATAGTTATATATGATATCCAGTAAAGGTGGTAGTTATATATGATATCCAGTAAGGGCGATAGTTATATATGATATCCAGTAAGGGCGATAGTTATATATGATATCCAGTAAGGGCGATAGTTATATATGATATCCAGTAAAGGCGATAGTTGTATATGATATCCAGTAAGGGCGATAGTTGTATGTGATATTCAGTAAGGGCGATAGTTATATATGATATCCAGTAAGGGCGATAGTTATATATGATATCCAGTAAGGGCGATAGTTATATATGATATCCAGTAAGGGTGATAGTTATATATGATATCCAGTAAGGGTGATAGTTATATATGATATCCAGTAAGGGTGATAGTTATATATGATATCCAGTAAGGGTGATAGTTATATATGATATCCAGTAAGGGTGATAGTTATATATGATATTCAGTAAGGGTGATAGTTATATATGATATCCAGTAAGGGTGATAGTTATATACGATATCCAGTAAGGGTAGTAGTTATATATGATATCCAGTAAGGGTGATAGTTATATACGATATCCAGTACGGGTGATAGTTATATATGATATCCAGTAAGGGTGATAGTTATATATGATATCCAGTAAGGGTGATAGTTATATATGATATCCAGTAAGGGTGATATTTGCCAACGGGTAGTGAATGCCGGATCTGACGCTTATATAACTTGCTGCCATCTGATTGGATGTTATTGTGACCGAGAATGTTTAAGTTTGGTCGCGATCTGTTGGACATTGCTGGAGATAAGCAGGGATAATCAAACACAAATCGTCCGCACAGCTGTCGCTTAAACACACGATGTATTTGTCGTTATGCAAACATATCCCGTATCGGAAATACCATACTATACAAACCTAAGCACATATATATGAAATCGTGATAAGTAATTCTAGGAACGCCGATTATATGATACGGTCATGCGACGTTAAAACAAAAATCTAATTGCATTTGGTTATCAAAGTGACAGTCGCGGGCAGATTGATAAAAAATATACCCTGTAACTTTGCATTCCCCAATATTAAACGATGATCTTTGCATGGAATATTCAACCACTACACGAGAAGGGTATATGTATTGTTTGTCATGATTTTCTTGCTTTGTTAACGAAATCACTGTCTTCATCACATGACAGAACGCAGTAGCAATATCGATTTGTTCGACCGCATTTATCGTACGGTATTTAGTTGTTTAGAGAACGATCACTCCTGAGAGGATCACAAATAATACTTTTTCAAAAAAGTGTAGCAGTGCAAACGTTTGATCTATATAAACAGCACATACACATAAATGAGAATACATTCGTGCAACTATCGTTAATTAATGCAGTGATGGAAATTGTGATATAATACTTAGATGGGAACACCTGATCAATCTGCATATCTGTTTAGTTAGTTGGACGATTTTTTGTGCGTTCACAGCAAACCACTGTGGACCGTTGGTGTACCTAATCTACACATCTACGCTATTAATTGCATTTATCGGTGGATCTATATCCGAAAACCTCTGCTGATTTGCTCGAACTTACGTACATGCAATCCATGGTCCCTTCGCACGTTTCCTCCGCTTAGCTACTTAGATCGATAGCTATGTGTATTAGCCGTATAGATTGTGATCTAGACAGAGATTTGCCTGGGCCTGTTTAGCGCGATTATGGGTATAGTGGATGATAACTATGTTTGCTTAGAGTTGGTTTGAATCAACTGGTTGGTTTGAGTTTTGATACCGATGTGGACTCTTCCTCCAGCGAGCTTGATTGATTGACTGATTGATTGAAATGAGGACTGCAATACAAGCTCTGTATTGCAAAAAGACATTAAAATTTTCAAACCTAAAGTGATTTTTCTTAATTTCGTGCTGGAACTGATTTTATGATTTTAGTTTTTTCAACCAAATTGAATATTTTATCAGCCGATCAGATAAACATCTGTGGTCGAGTGGTCGACATCACTAACCCTGTCTTATGTGCGTCCTCTTTTGACGTCTTCGTTGTACTCGGGGACCCTATTAGATCACTTTCAGTAATCTCTTAACATGGTGACTAAAGGTAATAAGATAACCTGAGATCAAACAATGAAATATTTTTATTTGAAACATACTGATATCATCAATTGATAACTATCTATATACACTCCCTCTCTCCTTCCAATCATCCTTCCCAATCAACCATCCTTCCCCTCTCTCCCTCCAATCTTCCTTCCCAATCAACCATCCTTCCCCTCTCTCCCTCCAATCTTCCCTCCCAATCAACCATCCCTCCCCTCTCTCCCTCCAATCTTCCCTCCCAATCAACCATCCCTCCCCTCTCTCCCTCCAATCTTCCCTCTCAATCAACAATCCCTCCTCTCTCTCCCTCCAATCTTCCCTCCCAATCAACCATCCCTCCCCTCTCTCCCTGCAATCTTCCCTCCCAATCAACCATCCCTTCCTCTCTCCCTTCAGTCATCCTTCTCAATCAACCATCCCTCCCCTCTCTCCCTCCAAACTTCCTTCCCAATCAACCATCATTCCTCTCTCTCCGATCAATCAACCATCCCTCCGCCCTGTCCCTCCAATCTTCCCTCTCAATCAACCATCCTTCCCCTCTCTCCCTCCAATCTTCCCTCCCAATCAGCATCCCTCCCTCTCTCCCGCCAATCTTCCCTCCCAATCAACCATCCCTCCTCTCTCCCTCCAATCTTCCCTCCCAATCAACCATCCCTCCCCTCTCTCCCTCCAATCTTCCCTCCCAATCAACCATCCCTTCCTCTCTCCCTTCAATCATCCTTCCCAATCAACCATCCCTCCCCTCTCTCCCTCCAATCTTCCCTCCCAATCAACTATCCCTCCCCTCTCTCTCTCCAATCTTCCCTCCCAATCAACCATCCCTCCCCTCTCTCCC
>JAVTVY010028580.1:0-11686 GCA_036873755.1 Hanleya hanleyi
AAACACACCTCCGTACAACAAACTCAGCAGGGTTAGCACTATCACCCCAAAGACCACTTGCGCTTTGCGCGTTTTGCGAGACGCTGTCTTCAGAGGCAGCTGCTGTTGGTCCATAGCACTGTGGTCGGATGTGGAATGAAGGAGGACGGCAGTGGTGTCTGGTTTTATAGTCGTTTCACCTGGTTGGCCGCGACCCAGGAATTGAAGGAACTGGGCCAGCCTTGCCATTTTACGAAATGAAACAGTTTGCCACGTCGATGTTCCGTTTTCAAAATCTGCTCCACCGTGTAGTAGTCTTGCTGTGTTTTTACAACAGGCTGTAATTCCGTGTCGTAAAACGTCCCCAGCAACGTTTCGCCTTTGAGATCTTCCAGTTCATAGACTCGCCGCTGTCGGGGTAGGCGCCGTTTAATCAGGAAGTGCTCATCGCTCCAGTTGGGCAAGTAACTTTTTCTCGAACTTGTCTCTGACTTTACTGAATCGTATTGTGTCCGACCTTGTACAACCGCCTTCGTCGTTCGCTGCGATGGCCTGGGGTACAAGACACGCCGGACTTGGGCTTCATTGCGTTGAGTCACGGTAATGGGGGCTCTCTCTATACTCCGGTGATAGGCTCGATTGTAACCCCTCACCAGTTTCGGGAGAACATCGATGTGCCGCCTTGTATTCTTATAGGTGAAATATTTATACATGCGGCCTTTGAATGTCCTGTTGAACCTCTCCACCACGGAAGCCTTGGTCTCGTTGTACGTATGGAAGAAAAACACCTTCTGGGCTTTCAGAAACTGTTGGAACGGTCTGTTGAGGAATTCCGTGCCTTCGTCGGTTTGCAAATACAAAGGTTTGCGCCCGGTCTTGAAGATGTCTTTGAACGCCGCTATGAGATTTGCCCCCGTTTTCGTCCGGATGGGTACCACCCACGCATACTTGGATAGGATATCGATGCACGTCAAGATATACCGATTCTCATCGTTGTGTTTGGCAAAGGCGCTCATATCCACCAAATCCGCTTGCCACTGGGCATCTATTCCTCCCACGATGACCCGGTTCCGTAGAAAATGGCGACGGACAGATCGATGTAAGGTATAGGTGTCTTGTTTTCTTAACCAATCTCGGACTTGGGCACGTTGTACCCCCTGGGGTTTGGCCGCTCGATAGAGAGCCGACAATGCACTATAGGCTGCCGGACTGTCGGGACTGTAGTATAAGTTATCCAACACCTTCTCCCAGCGCTTCATGGTGACAAAATGATGATGGACCCTGGCTCTATCGTTTATTTATAACGGGTATATCTTGGGCCGGAGTTTCTTTCTGATTTTCTTCGTGGACTTCCACAGTGGCCATGGTCAATGACCAGTCCAACTCGTCTGATGACCGCTTGATAAGCACTTCATCCACATCCACCACGGCATCTTCCAATGCAGACCATAGATCAGGGTGAAGGGTAAAATGCACTGTACCTCCATCTAGCCGAGCCAATTGAGCAAAGAAAGGGCCGCGTCGGATGTACACATCGTGACACAAGTGGATGAGGTCGCCGTCCAGTTCACCAGACAACACCCGTTTGAATTTGGTCCAGCCCTCCCGGGACAGACGAATGTGAGCCGGGCACGGTTGTGTAGGGTCCGTGTCTCCCACCACCTCCTCCATGATATCGACCTTATCCGCATACACGTGCAGGAAAACCTCGGGGTCAAGCTGAAATACGCCAGTACTATATGCTCCGTCATGGTCAGTACGTGAATGGTACCAGATTTCACTGTCTCCCGTATTTATAGGGAGAACACCGTGAGATCAAAGGATCAGGTGGTCATGTCATTGGGCTGACTGAGTCTAGCCGGGTAATCAATGGCATCGTCGTCGGGTTCATGTAGTTGTTCATGGGGTTCAGCCATTGGCCCCGCGGCTTCATCACGGATTTTGTCTTCTTCTTCATCGTTCTGACCCGTCATGTGTGTGTGGGTGGCTTCATGAGGTGACACTGTCATTCCAGCCTCTGCGCATTCTATACATATAGTATTTTCTCCATCCGCTTTTTTTCATTAGGTTCATCTAGTGCGTGTTCGATAGCATGAGCCCATGCCAATTGGTGGGGTGATCGATCGTCGGGTATAAATAACTGGTCCACCAGAGGGCCTATTTTCTCCAAGGCTGACCACAGAGAGGGAGTTAGGAGGAAACTTCGAGCCGGCTCTTGGTAGCGTCCCACCCGTGGGTAGAGCGCGGTATGGTATACGTAGTTGGCCTTGTCCAGGTGGATCAGGTGTCCGTCTAACTCTCCGCTCAACACCCGTTTAAACTTAGTCCACCCATCACGCTGTAGTGTCACCGTATTCGATAAAGTCTCAGGGGACGCCCTCCAATCCCCGCCACTATCTTCCACCAGAGTCACATAATCTTCATAAACGTATAATCCCACCTGGTAAGGTGTGAGGGGGAGGATGGCTCGTAGGACGGATGACATGCTTGGTCCAAATGTCGAACGGTGAATGACACACACTCTGTCTGACCCTGGTATTTATAGTGTCAATACCACAGCGCCAGGGTGAATAGGGCACAGACTAGCATGAGGCCAACCAGCCGGTGCTGGTTGCGGCGTGAGCGCTCGTGGTCCATAGCCCGAGCATCAAGGATGGCTGTCATAGTCCAGTAGTGGTGAGTGATGGCACGCCTCTCCATCGAGTGCACTCTGTGGAGGACCGCTTCTGTGAACTCGTTCAGGATCTGGCGTCGTCCCTCGTTGTCGTCGCCATCTGCAAGCATGGACCGGACCACTGCTCGGTAACCCGTGAATGAATTCACCACGGTGGCATACTGTAAAATGCGAGTCGCATGGGGCTGGGTCTCCGCCATGGCTCTGTAGAAATGAAGGTGTGGGATCCAGAGGGACGTGTTTTATAGACCAGATGTAGCTCTACGGGTATAGTCCGTGATACGTACTATTCTGATGGGTTAGTCCAAAAAAGGGAGCAACAACAACAACACAGATTACAGATCAATCCTTTTATTATGCGTGAACAACATAGAAATGCATGTACTGACCTGTCTGTGGGAGGTTTCTCACAATGGCGTTCACCTTCGCGTCTTTTCGTGTACGTCCGTGTCTTTTCGTTAAAGTCCGTGTATCTTCGGTAAAGTCCGTAGGCATTGGGCAAGGAAGCTTTTTCCCGAGACCGAATCACCGCCAGACATGACTGCATCACCGCGGATGAATACATTCTTGCACTCACTCACACCTCGCAACATTGTCTCATTGGACATTGGACCGTCTGACCTGGAGGTGACCCTTTGACCTTTTGACCCGCGTCCGCGCGCGCACCTACCGCACACCCAACCCATCAGATGCCCCTTCACGAATGCTTCACTTAGATACCTCACTCGACCCCATTGGTGCATTAGGGGCTCCCCTACATCCCAACACGGCTATTTTCATACACTTGGGCCACCGCGCATGCGCAGAATGGCGATAGTTCAACCCCACACCCAGCCCATCAGATGCCCCTTCACATAAGCTTCACTTTGATACCTCACTCGACCCCATTGGTCCATTAGGGGCTGCCCTAGCTCCCAACACGGCTATTTCCATACACTTGGGCCACCGCGCATGCGCAGAATGCCGATAGTTCAACCCCATATCCAGCCCATCAGATGCCCCTTCACGAATGCTTCACTTTGATTCCTCACTCGACCCCATTGGTCCATTACGGGCTCCCCTAGCTCCAACACGGCTATTTCCATACCCTTGGGCCACCACGCATGCGCAGAATGCCGATAGTTCAACCCCACACCCAGTCCATCAGATGCCCCTTCACGAATGCTTGACTTTGATACCTCATACGACTCCATTGGCCCATTAGGGACTCCCCTAGCTCCAAAACCGCTATTTCCATACCCTTGGGCCACCGCGCATGCGCAGAATGCCGATATTTCAACCCCACACCCAGCCCATCAGATGACCCTTCACGAATGCTTCACATCGATACCTCACTCGACCCCACTGGACCAGTAGTCAATCTCCTAGCTCCAAAAAGGCTATTTTCATACCCTTTGGCCTCCGCGCATGCGCAGAATGCCGATAGTTCAACCCCGCGCCGAGCCCATCAGATGCCCCTTCACCTAACCTTCAATTTGATACCTCACTCGACCCCATCGGCCCCTTAGGGGCTCCCCTAGCTCCAAAAAGGCTATTTTCATACCCTTCGGCCGCCGCGCATGCGCAGAATAACGATATTTCAACCCCACACCCAGCCCATTAGATGCTCCTTCACCTAACCTTCACTTTGATACCTCACTCGACCCCATCGGACCATTTTATCTAGGGACTACTTTTTCTCCGCGGAAGCTTTTTCCCGAGACCGAATCACCGCCAAAACCACGGCCAAACCGCATCACCGCGCATGAATACATTTTTTTTTTATTTTTTTTTTTGCCGGAACTTTTTTTTTTTGCCCGAACATGCCCGAACATGCCCGAACCACGCCGCCATCTTAAAGTGAGTGGGTGGGTTCAAAATGGCCGCACCTTATCTTACAAAAACAACAAAACAAGCCGCCATTTTGAACCCACCCACTCCCCCTACAGGTCAATCAGTACACAAGGTGAGTGGGTGGGTTCAAAATGGCCGCACCTTATCTTACAAAAACAACAAAACAAGCCGCCATTTTGAACCCACCCACTCACCGGAGTCAATCAGTACACAAGGTGAGTGGGTGGGTTCAAAATGGCGGCACCCTATCTTACAAAAACAACAAAACAAGCCGCCATTTTGAACCCACCCACTCACCCTACAGGTCAATCAGTACACAAGGTGAGTGGGTGGGTTCAAAATGGCGGCACATTATCTTACAAAAACAACAAAACAAGCCGCCATTTTAAACCCACCCACTCACATAGGCCACGCCCACAAACATAGGCCACGCCCCATCACGCATGCGCACAAACACAATTATGACGTCACACACAGGTCTGCGCATGCGCAGTGAGGCGCTAATTACTCAATTTGCGGGCTACCTACTACTGGCCTCGTTGAGACAAAAAGCTGATGGTTCATAATCTTGAGTTAATACTTGGAGTTCATTCAAATTTGGCCAAACTCCTCTGCAGTTCCACTGAATGATAGTTGGTGACTGAGCCATTTTAGTCTATATAAAGAAATGACATACAAGACTGCCCAAGCCAAGATATAGCTTAACTTAGCCATTATGTACGTTTTATTTTGGGAAATTCTTTCTGAGCTTTATTTTTCTTTTTCTTTTCTTCTCTCTCTTCTTTTTTGCTTTTTTTTTCTTATAAATGTCTTTTGTCCCAACAAGACTTTCGACCTTTGGTTCAAAGAAGTCTCGCCTTTCAAGGGACGGTCATTTACATTCACTAAACTCATCATCAGAGAGCATAGGTGAATCGCTGGTAGGAGTGGAGGTAGTATCGTCTATTTTAGACTTCTTGCCGATTTCATTAGCTAAGGTTTTCTCTTTTTACTTTTTCGGATTCGGAGTAGATATTTTACTACAAGACAGTTGATTACTTTCGTCATCTGTGAATTCATTCATTATTTCTTCAATTGGTGTAAAGTTCAAATCCACACCAGAGTGATTAGGATTAACGCATGAATCATCAGATTTCATATAGGTGTATCCTGATTTGATACATAACTAGCATCCGTTAAGTCTGTACTGTCTAATTCAGATGAGGTAACATCTCTCTGAATCATCTGGATCGGAGTCGATGTGATGTCAACACTTTCCGTATGATCAGAAACAGACTTCTGATCATTTGGCTTGCTATTTAAACTTTCGTTGTCAGTTTCACTGTCAATGTCAATATCGTTATCTTCTGAACCACTTTTCTTCCATCTCATCATGGAGAGGCGCGAGGCGGTTAGTGGCTTTCTCGTTTCTTTTGTGGAGTCTGTCTTCTTATGACTGACGCCTGATATTTTTTACACAACTGAGTGCGCTTCCGACATTCTGCACTTTCTCTATTACTCATGACATCACAGATCCATCGTACCATACCAGTCTCATTCTACCCAACAAGAGCTTCAATACGCATATGGCTCACATTTTGACAGGCGTCCCGGGGAAGTGCGCATCCGCATTATAGCATTACCGACTACTGTGAAGCCAGTCATATTGTACTGCCCAAACCCTAGAGAACCCAAACATCCCAGGTCACAGGCTGAAACAATGTGTAAGATCGGTGTAAAATCCGTTTAACGAAGTGAAGTGAAGTGACGTCGAGGGTTCAAGATCAGCCCAAGGATCCCAAGTCAACTCACCACTAATTCCACCTCCTTTCCGCGTTCCATTCTCCTCAAATAGATATTGAGTTATGCTTTCTATGCTACTGGAATATTAAAATCAAGCCGTTATTTTCCGCTTTTCTTGATTCTGATCCAGATTTTAACATTATCACCAGAACATAATTTTAAGCAAGTTATCTTCTTCTCTGGAGATATTGCAAGTTTGTTTTGTTCTGTCATCTTGCCGATTCAAGATTAAAGACCATGTTACTCTTATTCAGCGTTAGTGTTATGAGTCTCTCACACTTCTTGCTAGCGTTCAATGGAACCGTGATTGAGTCGGCTAGCGTTCAATTGAACCGTGACTGAGTCGGCTGTCGTGCAATGGAACCGTGACTGAGTCTGCTAACGTTTTTAGCTGTCCATTGGTTGACTCACGCTCATTATTCTTATGCAAACCACGTGAAAAATACAATAAGGCAATAAATACATTCGTCATAAAATCTGAGCGTTTTATTCAACATGCGAGAGACAGGTCGAGTCATCCGAAGTGTTTAAAGTCTCGAGATAATTTTGCTGCAGATTCCAGAGTTGCCTCTGCTTCCATGCTGCCAGACCTAGTAGCCGCTACAAAAATATATTGAAAATGGCGTGAAAGGCTCTATACCAAAACTAACATTACGTCAAGTGGTTAATATTATATACATGAGCAATGTAAGCTTAGTGTGCCAATAGATATGTTCGTTCAGCAGTCATTAGGTAGTGGTGGTCTATTCTGACGTTTTCAAATCTTTCCTCTCAAGATCTTTCTAATGACTCTATCCTTGCCCACGCCGTGATCATAAGCGTGTTCCTTCCACGGAGCATACCGTATATGATCAACCGTTTTACTGATACCAGCAATACATTTTATGAATTTGTTCTGTCAAAATCATTATCAATTGAACTGAAATACCATAAACATGCACGCTGAAATTAACAGGGTATTGCATTATCAAGCCAACTTCCGAGTGGCTTGAGATAAAATTTTAGTTCTAATATTATCATTCACACGAGCATTTCAACATCGCACACCATCATTCATATGACTAGACTGAGTGAGTGAGTGAGTGAGTGAGTGAGTGACTGAGTGAGTGAGTGAGTGAGAAGGATTTAAATTTAGATCAATCTATAGATCAGCAAGCAGTTCCTAAATTTCTTGCCTATCCACCTTTCACTAGCCTGAGCAAATCGACTGAAGACTGTCCATTTCAATCAGTCGTCTACTTTGGAGCTTGACAAAAATCAATAGGTAACTCTGAATAAGTTGCAGCATGTATAACAAACTGAACTCTAATAAATGACTACCATTATACCGTTATATATACTTATAATATCACGCTTGAAATAACTTTGTAATTCTCTCCATATAAATCTCAACTATAATAACTGTTGTTTCATGTAACGGGACTAAATCGCATAGGACAACGTCATAGTGCATTCTTTTTCAGGCGAACTATGGCCATTGAGGCCGTTTAAAGTAATAACAGGCGGTCAGTGGGTGCGTCATCGCATGCCCAGTAAAATTGCCGAAAGTTGCACCTCACAAACCCCCGTATACGGCAGTATTGAACTTTATCCGAGTTGACGCGAATACATTATCACATCACCTTATGGGATAGATTGCAGGTACATGAAACCACTATAGTGGAGTTTTATATGGAGAGTTATTTCAAACCTGATATATGTATCACGGAATAATGGTACTCATTTTGTAGAGTTCAGATTGTTATGCAGGTTTAAAAAAAAACCTTTATGCAGAGATAACTATTGATTTTTTAAAAGCTCCAAGGGCTGATACTGACCGACGTTTGTATTATCCGAGCAGATCGAAGGATGATACTGACCGAGGTTTGTATTATCCGAGCAGATCAATGGCTGATACTGACTGAGGTGAAATTATCCGGGCAGATCAATGGCTGATACTGACTGAGGTGAAATTATCCGGGCAGATCAATGGCTGATACTGACTGAGGTGAAGTTATCCGGGCAGATCAATGGCTGATACTGACTGAGGTGAAATTATCCGGGCAGATCAATGGCTGATACTGACTGAGGTGAAATTATCCGGGCAGATCAATGGCTGATACTGACTGAGGTGAAATTATCCGCGAAGGTTGAGAGGTGACCGAGATAAAATTACCCGGGCAGATCGAGGGCTGGTAACCGCGGTGTGATTATCCGGGCAGATCGATGACTGATACTGACCGAGGTGTGATTATCCGGAAAGATCGAGGGCTGATACTGACCGAGGTGAGATTATCTGGGCAGATCGAGTGCTGATAACCGAGGTGTGATGATCCGGTTATCCGGGCAGATCGATGGCTGATACTGACCGAGATAAGATTATTCGGGCAGATCGAGGGATGACACTGACCGAGGTGAGATTATCCGGGCAGATTGTAGGCTGATACTGACCGAGGGGTGATTATCCGGGTAGATCGAGGGCTGATACTGACCAAGCTGAGATTATCCGGGAAGATCGATGTGTGATGATCCGAGGTGTGATTATCTGGGCAGATCGAAGGCTGATACTGACTGAGGTGTGAATATCCCGGCAGATCTGGCTGATAATATCCGAGGTGAAATCATCTGGACAGATCGAAGGATGATACTCACCGGGAAGTGATTATACGAAAAGATCGAGGGCTGATATTGACCGAGGTGAGATTATCCGGCCAGATCGAGGGCTGATAACCGAGGTGTGATGATCCGGACAGATCGAAGGCTTGTACTGACGGAGGTGTGATTATCCGGGCAGAATGGAGGCTGATACTGACCAATGTGAGATTATCCGGGGAGATCGAGAGCTGATACTGACCGAGATGTGATCATCCGGACCGATATCAAAACAAGCACGTCATGGCTGAGGTATTATGCCCCAGACAGTACTTTGGCTGGACTCCACTCTCAATGGAGTGGTGCACTGAGCATACAATAATCGTTTTTACAAACAGACAGTGATACTTCGCTGAAAGAGGCATGGCATTGTCCCACCGCACAATGATATGCGGGGAAAGGATTGGCACGGGAAAGGAGGGGATTGGCGGGGGACAGGCGTGTGGGCGAGTGGCGGCCGGTCGAAGGAGACTGTCAGACATGTGCAATGCAACGTCAACTTCACGTCATATTTCTGTAACGTGATATTCCATTCTAAGAGTGAATAAAACTATACCTACTACTGACAGAATCCACACCGAGTGGGGCAGTATTCTTGAATATCCGGCTCGTCACAACGATGTGTAGGTACACTCATACAAGCTGGACTGTCTGGTGATTCACAAGTGTCTGCAATTTTAACATCGTGCGTTATCCAATCGTGTCTTGTTCAATATGTATCATACTATGAGTGTTGTGGGGTCCGGGAGTGGATTAATACTCTGTAACTTCAAGGTAAAAACACGTTATAAGTTTACAAAATGGAAAATCACATTTTATTGTGGAAAACGGACCCGTTTGAAGATATGGTCTGTTCTGGAGGGCACTGTGTAACACAATATCTGTAACTCTTTGCCCAGGTAATCCGATACGCATCTTTTCTCCGAATATCCCACTATTCATAGGCTAGAAGGAACCAACAAAACATCATCATTTGGTGGTGTCGTGCAGTAAAAGCCGTTTAATCATATCAACACATTTCAAGACCATGACAATACACAACCTATCAAAACGAATCTCGATCACATTCAACACCTTGGCCTATACTATCAGGCCTATCAGCATATAAACACTGTATTCTCAACTCAGAGCCAAATATAACGGGACTCCAGTCTTCAAAATTATAGATTATAACGGCTCTACATCTGGTATTATAATGGTTCATCAGCCCGTATTATAATGGCTCATCAGCCAGTATTATAAAGCTCATCAACCCGTATTATCAAGGTTCGGCCTAATCCCAATCGGCGGGGTTTTTCTGGACACGCTCGTTACCGTTGCATTTCCACAACTTTTCATTCATTTATGATACTGTTTAATAGTAAATAGTTCCCATCCACGATTGTCAATATAACAATTGGACAAGAATGCGTCACTACCAAATAAGTGTAAAGACATCGGGTAACGGTTTTGTCGGTATAGCCTACAGACCGCATGTGGACCGCTAAGAAAATTAGCTATCATATTTCTGATTTTCTGATTTTCAAATGTATTTGGGGTTCGCTTTGGTGCACTTGTAAATCACTGGATCTACTATTCTCAGTTCTTTATTAATGGAAATTGATTCTTCAGAAATGTGGCCACATTCTCTATAAAGAAATGTGGCCACATTTGTCAAATTTGTATATTTCTCCGTGTGTTCACAAAAACCCCGCCGATTGGGATTAGGCCCAAGGTTCTTCAGCCTAACCGTATTATAATGACTCCTCAATCTCAATTACCAAGGCCCATTAGCCGAATTATAATGGCCATAAAGCCTAAAATATCGCATATAGATGTACAACATTCCAACACAGATATTTCTTACACAATTTAAAAGATCCATCAGCAATTTACATATCAAAAGTATCAGCAATCACCTAAGTAGTATATAAAAACCCGATTCCCGCGCATTTATGCAAATTTGTGGCGGTCACGTGGCGGCTCTCGTCCAATCAGAAGCGAGTATTTCAAATCATCGATGACCTTTCTCACCTCCAACACAGAAGAGTTCCAATCTAGGGGGAGGTAACTGTGGGTCACTATAGTTCCGGCAACCTTTGACCTTGTATTCTTCCGCGGTGATGCGGTCCTGGCGGTGATGCGGTCGCGGCAAAAAGCTTCCGCGGAGAAAAAGTAGTCCCTAGACTTGAAATACGCTGCATGGTCCGATTGGGTCGAATGAGGTATCAAAGTGAAGCATTCGTGAAGGGGCATCTGATGAGCTGGGTGTGGGGTTGAAATATCGGCATTCTGCGCATGCGCGGTGGCCGAAGGGTATGAAAATAGACGTTTTGGAGCTAGGGGAGCCACTAATGGTCCAATGGGGTCGAGTGAGGTATCAAAGTGAAGCATTCGTGAAGGGGCATCTGGTGGGTTGGGTGCGGGGTTGAACTATCGGCATTCTGCGCATGCGCGGTGGGCCAAGGGTATGGAAATAGACGTTTTGGAGCTAGGGGAGCCACTAATGGACCAATGGGGTCGAGTGAGGTATCAAAGTGAAGCATTCGTGAAGGGGCATCTGATGGGCTGGGCGTGGGATTGACATATCGGCATTCTGCGCATGCGCGGTGGCCAAAGGGTATGGAAATAGACGTTTTGGGATCTAGGGGAGCCCCTAATGGGCCGATAGAGTCGTATGAGGTATCCATGTGAAGCCTATGTGAGGGGACATCTGACTGGACTAGCGGCTCGAGCGTTGTCACCATTCTGCGCATGCGCGGGGCGCGCAGACAGGGAATTGTGGGAAAAGGGTATGGAAATAGACGT
>JAVTVY010028581.1:0-10049 GCA_036873755.1 Hanleya hanleyi
GGTGTACAAGAACCAGATGTAGGCGCGGACGTCAGCGAAAGCACACCGTGAGTACCCCAATTCGATTGGCTGATTGTTCGACCGCTGATTGGTTCTTTTTCTCGACCGCTGATTGGCTCTTTTTTCTCGACCGCTGATTGGTTCAAATGGAACTGCCCATCTTTTCCCAGGTTCATTTACAATCCCCTTTTTTGTGCTCAAGCTCTGACTATAGCGATGCCGCAACATTGTCTCATTGGACATTGGACCGTCTGACCTGGAGGTGACCCTTTGACCTTTTCACCCGCGTCCGCGCGCGCGCGCGCGCACTGCCGGGGATGACGCGGGATGACGCGCGCGCGCTGCAGGGCGCTGGGGCGGGCCAGGCCAGTGGAAAACACCCCGGCGGTTGAACATTGGAACTCTTGTGGGTTTGGAGGATGAACATACGGACGTCTAAGGGAAAAAATTGGAACTCTTCTATGTTTGAAGGTAGTGTTTAGTGAAAACCCGGAAGTGACGTGACAACCCACGTGACCTGCGTATATACTCCTGTAAAATAGAGCCGATTTTATTTCTTTGGAAGGGGCAAGGTCAATAGGACTTGTGCTTTTTATACTACTAAACTGTGAAGTAGATTACATCTTACATAGGCCTTAAGGCCGTGATATGCATATGAAGTATTCTGGGGCATGGTCAGTACTTTCCAATTTTCCCTTCGTCTACTACTCGCCGATTTTTTTTGATTTTTTTTTATTATTATTTATTTATTTATTTATTTATTTATTTCCTCGAGAGTTTTAAAATAAGACCTCACTCTACCCAATCGGGCCACTAGTGCTCCACCTAGACTCCAACATGTCCACCCCGTATGGATTTATACATACTAATATCCCAGTATATGAGTGTATATGGGTCTATATGGATCTATATACAAGCCTACGCGGTACTTTCATAGTTTTTTCCATCGTATTCTACATGATCAACCTCATAGCTCATAGTAAAAGCCATAAAAAAAAACGACCACCCCTATACCCATACAGGCCAAATATAGCGGACATCATCTTCGCCTGGGAATTGGTCTAGTCCGAGTTGTCTCCCTTGCACCAAAGCGTATAGATGGGACTGTGGTTTGAACGGCGTTATTATCCGGGCAAATTGACCTTGAGCAGCCATTTTGTTACAATTTTCTTGCTGTTTTACCGCGCCCCGGGTAGGCATACGGAGGACGATTTCACTGATCATTGTGTTGTTTTCTGAGCTGGGGAACATTCTCTGTCGCAGTTTATAACGGAACTTTCTTCCTTTCGGTGTCCGCTGAGATCAATAATGTGACGAAACTCTGCATCATTCATCGCCTGCATGTATACCCGTCACACGTGGACTGTAATCGAGGGAGTGTGCTGTGTTGTGTTCGAGCGGACGCATAAATTTGTGTGATATCAGACAGGAAACGTGAAAATTGATATTCTTTCACAGATTTCGAAGTGTATACAGTTCTGGTGAGCTGAACGCAGCCTTTATGAGCAGCGATTGAACGATGATGTAGGCCACCGAACAGGTTTTGTGGAATCAACATTCTGTAACACTCCCCCTCCCCCTTGACTGGAGGGATTTTATCGGACATCTGCAGTACGGAACGCTATTTGTTGCATACATTCGCTTATCGTGGCAGTCCGTATAATTTGTCAATTTTTGTGTTTGGTTTCGTGAGAGAGGACGACATTGGTTTTCATCAGTGCAAAACTCCTGCCCCCCGACCCGCACCACAACAGTGAAAGCTGGTGGATGAAATTCTACTCCACGGGAACGGTTGGTGATACCCATATTTTTTAGCATACGAATGCATCGTGATGAAGGCTTCATGGTGTGTTATACCCACCTAGGAAAAAAACAGCCCCAGATCATCTGGACTAAACTCTTTTATCAGGTAAGCTAGACTTTAGTACTATACTTGCGTTGAAACCCATGCAGACAACCTATTCAAATTTCAATGCATTGGCAACATAGCGTCGCACGAAATATACGCGCCCCTGTTGACCAGGATTTTTTATACTCCCACAACAACAGACAATTTGAAGACAATTTTCTAGCGGGGTGTTTTCTTGAACATAAT
Source organism: Hanleya hanleyi (assembly GCA_036873755.1). Lineage (NCBI taxonomy): Eukaryota > Metazoa > Mollusca > Polyplacophora > Lepidopleurida > Hanleyidae > Hanleya > Hanleya hanleyi. The sequence continues at coordinate 2,096 of JAVTVY010028581.1, forward strand.
TGCTGTAATATACTCTTCTTTTTGTGGACGCTAAATATAGGGAGAAAATGGCAACATTGTGACCAAACCATAACAGTTGACAGCTGTAAAAATAGATACCGTGGCATAAATTAGAGAGAGCATTTCAGTACACCTAAAAAAAAATGAAACCTGGACGGGTATCCTTCATCTCGAGGGGACGCAAGTTCGATTCTTGCTTTCATTATGTGAGTATGTGTTGGACATGTGATCTTTAGATTTTATTATCATCAATACACCTAAACGGTATAGTTCAACCCCACCCCAGCCCAACCGATGCCCCTTCATGAATGCTTCACATTGATACCTCACTCGACCCCACTGGACCAGTAGTCAATCCCCTAGCTCCAAAAAGGCTATTTCCATACACTTGGGTCACCGCGCATGCGCAGAATGACCCTAATTCAACCCCACACCCAGTCCATCAGATGCTCCTTCACCTAAGCTTCAATTTGATACCTCACTCGACCCACTACCTGCAAAAAAAAAAAAAAAACGTTTTAGCTCCTTCAGGAGTGTATAATACACTCTAAAATTTTTTTTTTTTTTTTTTTGGAGGTAGTGGGTCGAGTAAGGTATCAAATTGAAGCTTAGGTGAAGGAGCATCTGATGGACTGGGTGTGGGGTTGAAAAATTTTTTTTACTATTAAAAAAAGGAAAAAAAAGAAAATCATACCCTTCAGTCACCGCGCATGCGCAGAATGCCGATATTTCAACCCCACACCCAGTCCATTAGATGCCTCTTCACGTAAGCTTCAATTTGATACCTCACTCGACACCATTGGACCATTAGGGGCGCTCCTAGCTCCAAAAAGGCTATTTTCATACCCTTCGGCCACCGCGCATGCACAGAATGCCGATATTTCAACCCCACACCCAGCCCATTAGATGCTCCTTCACTTAAGCTTCAATTTGATACCTCACTCGATCCCACTGGACCAGTAGTCAAGCCCCTAGCTCCAAAAAGGCTATTTTCATACCCTTCGGCCACCGCGCATGCGCAGAATGCCGATACTTCAACCCCACACCCAGCCCATCAGATGCTCCTTCACATAAGCTTCACTTTGATACCTCACTCGACCCCATCGGTCCATTAGTGGCTCCCCTAGCTCCAAACCGGCTATTTCCATACCCTTGGATCACCGCGCATGCGCAGAATGCCGATATTTCAACCCCACACCCAGCCCATTACATGCCCCCTCACATAGGCTTCACATTGATACTTCACTCGACCCCACTGGACCAGTAGTCAATCCCCTAGCTCCAACACGGCTATTTCCATACCCTTCGGCCACCGCGCATGCGCAGAATGCCAATATTTCAACCCCACACCCAGCCCATTAGATGCCCCTTCATGAATGCTTCACATTGATACCTCACTCGACCCCACTGGACCAGTAGTCAATCTCCTAGCTCCAAAAAGGCTATTTTCATACCCTTCGGCCACCGCGCATGCGCACAATGCCGATATTTCAATCCCACACCCAGCCCATTAGATGCCCCCTCACCTAAGCTTCACTTTGATACCTCGCTCGACCCCATCGGACCATTTTATCTAGGGACTACTTTTTCTCCGCGGAAGCTTTTTCCCGAGACCGAATCACCGCCAGACATGACTGCATCACCGCGGATGAATACATTCTTGCACTCACTCACACCATAAAACCAGGCCGCCATCTTGTACCCACCTCCCACCACACATCCAATGTGGTGGGAGGTGTGTACAAAATGGCGGCCAATATCTTGTACCCACCTCCCACCACCCTCCAACCATGTGGTGGGAGGTGGGTACAAGATGGCGGATACCCACCTCCCACCACCCTCAAACCAAGCCGCCATCTTGTACCCACCTCCCACCACACATCCATCACGCATGCGCACAGCGCCAGGGTGGTGGGAGGTGGGTACAAAATGGCGGAAACCCACCTCCCACCACACGCCAAATGGGGTGGGAGGTGGGTACAAGATGGCGGCGTCCCACCTCCCACCACACTCAAACAGGGCCGCCATCTTGTACCAACCTCCCACCACACAACCACACACGCCGCCATCTTGTACCCACCTCCCACCACACAACCATCACGCATGCGCACATACACACTTATGACGTCAATACAAGTTCTGCGCATGCGCAGTGAAGCGCTATCCCCTGTAAAGACGCCTTGTATATTACTACTGAATGAACTAATGCAGGAAAATGCCATACAAATGCGAGGGATTATGCGAACCTGATTTTATATACTGGTACTACCTGAATATAGGCCAACCGCTCAAAAGATTCGAGTTAAAGATTCCGCATTTCCCTGGAGTGAGTGTAGCCGGAACATCCCAGGCCAGATAGGATCAAAGAAACCGGGACAACAGAATGCTAGGTAAAAAGGGGAAGAAACGATAATTGGATTTCATACAGTTAAACATAATCAACTGTTTAATTCGAATGTATTCTATGCTTTGGAAGAAGTTCGAACCATGCTTCTTGAATACAGTGTAGGCCGCAACACAGCTAGATTTCACATGACGACGCGTCATTATCTGATGCTGTCAATCTTCGTGCGACGTAGCAATATCAATTATGACGTCACGCCCTTGTCTTAGGTAAGTCCGGCTGATTAACTGGGCAGTTTTATTCATGTGAAACTGTTCCCCATCCAACGGGAATTTTAAAAAGGCGGAAAAAAACAAGGGTTCGTCTGACTCGTTTTTTGTAACATTTTATCGCCAAGAGGGAAACACCATTTTCGCGCCCCGAGAATGTGTGGATTTTGCCCCGAAATATTCACTTTGCGGAGCGATTAATGCTGTAGTGGCGCGTATACGCGATTAACCAGCCTTTGTTATATGCCCGTTTGGAGGAATGGATACGCGTTCAACAGGATGGCATTATATATATCAGTTATTAAAAAGGACACAAGAGTTACCATGCTGTCAAAAACGGACGCCCTTTCGTATTATGAAATTAGGGAAGGGCCACTTAGTGCGAAACCGCGCAACTGTGGAGTGCACTCTTACGTATCTGGAATTACTGAATGACATAATGCAAGACAATGACATGGAAATGTAAGGAATTACGCGATCCTGATTTTATATACCGATAATACATTATTGGCCAACAGCTCGAAAGATTCCAGTTAAAGATTCCCCATTCCCTTGGAGTCAGTGTAGCCAGAACATCACGGACCAGATAGTATCAAAAAATCGGATCAACAGAAATCTCGGTAAAAGGGGAAGAAACCTGAATTGGATATCTTACGTTGAACAAACATTAACTTTTTAATTTGAATGTATTCAATGCTTAGCAAGTAAGTACAACACGCTTCTTGAATACAGTATAGGCCGAATACAGCTCGCTTTCGCATGACGTCGCGTCATTATATATGAAGCTGTCAATCATCGCGCAACGTAACAATATCAATTATGACAGTATAGGCCGCACACAGCTAGCTTCCACATGACGGGGTCGTTTTATATGAAGCTGTCAATCATCGCGTAACGTAACAATATCAATTATGACGTTACGGTTCTGTCTTGGTTAAGCTCGGTTGCGAAGTGTCCCAGGTCTGACCAGAACGATTCCTGGACGATCTTCCGCTCTGTTTGGGTATTTATGTATCTGGACTTACTGAATGAACTAATGCAGAAAAATGCCATACAAATGCGAGGGATTATGCGAACCTGATTTTATATACTGGTACTACCTGAATATAGGCCAATCGCTCAAAAGATTCGAGTTAAAGATTCCGCATTTCCCTGGAGTGAGTGTAGTCGGAACATCCCAGGCCAGATAGGATCGAAGAAACCGGGACAACAGAATGCTAGGTAAAAAGGGGAAGAAACGATAATTGGATTTCATACAGCTAAACATAATCAACTGTTTAATTCGAATGTATTCTATGCTTTGGAAGAAGTTCGAACCATGCTTCTTGAATACAGTGTAGGCCGCAATACAGCTAGGTTTCACATGACGACGCGTCATTATCTGATGCTGTCAATCTTCGTGCGACGTAGCAATATCAATTATGACGTCACGCCTTTGTCTTAGGTAAGTCCGGCTGATTAGCTGGGCAGTTTTATTCATGTGAAACTGTTCCCCATCCAACGGGAATTTTAAAAAGGCGGAAAAAAACAAGGGTTCGTCTGACTCGTTTTTTGTAACATTTTATCGCCAAGAGGGAAACACCATTTTCGCGCCCCGAGAATGTGTGGATTTTGCCCCGAAATATTCACTTTGCGGAGCGATTAATGCTGTAGTGGCGCGTATACGCGATTAACCAGCCTTTGTTATATGCCCGTTTGGAGGAATGGATACGCGTCCAACAGGATGGCATTATATATATCAGTTATTAAAAAGGACACAAGTGTTACCATGCTGTCAAAAACGGACGCCCTTTCGTATTATGAAATTAGGGAGGGGCCACTTAGTGCGAACCCGCGCAACTGTGGCGTACACTCTTACGTATCTGGAATTACTGATTGACGTAATGCAAGACAATGCCATGCAAATGTGAGGAATTACGCGATCCTGATTTTATATACCGATAATACATTATTGGCCAACAGCTCGAAAGATTCCAGTTAAAGATTCCCCATTCTCTTGGAGTCAGTGTAGCCAGAACATCACGGACCAGATAGTATCAAAAAATCGGATCAACAGAAATCTCGGTAAAAGGGGAAGAAACCTGAATTGGATATCTTACGTTGAACAAACATTAACTTTTTAATTTGAATGTATTCAATGCTTAGCAAGTAAGTACAACACGCTTCTTGAATACAGTATAGGCCGAATACAGCTCGCTTTCGCATGACGTCGCGTCATTATATATGAAGCTGTCAATCATCGCGCAACGTAACAATATCAATTATGACAGTATAGGCCGCACACAGCTAGCTTCCACATGGCGGAGTCGTTTTATATGAAGCTGTCAATCATCGCGTAACGTAACAATATCAATTATGACGTTACGGTTCTGTCTTGGTTAAGCTCGGTTGCTAAGTGTCCCAGGTCTGACCAGAACGATTCCGGCACGATCTTCCGCTCTGTTTGGGTATTTATGTATCTGGAATTACTGAATGAACTAATGCAGGAAAATGCCATACAAATGCGGGGATTATGCGAACCTGATTTTATATACTGGTACTACCTGAATATAGGCCAACCGCTCAAAAGATTCGAGTTAAAGATTCCGCATTTCCCTGGAGTGAGTGTAGCCGGAACATCCCAGGCCAGATAGGATCAAAGAAACCGGGACAACAGAATGCTAGGTAAAAAGGGGAAGAAACGATAATTGGATTTCATACAGTTAAACATAATCAACTGTTTAATTCGAATGTATTCTATGCTTTGGAAGAAGTTCGAAACATGCTTCTTGAATACAGTGTAGGCCGCAATACAGCTAGGTTTCACATGACGACGCGTCATTATCTGATGCTGTCAATCTTCGTGCGACGTAGCAATATCAATTATGACGTCACGCCTTTGTCTTAGGTAAGTCCGGCTGATTAGCTGGGCAGTTTTATTCATGTGAAACTGTTCCCCATCCAACGGGAATTTTAAAAAGGCGGAAAAAAACAAGGGTTCGTCAGTAGTAGGTAAAGAGCAAGTAGATAGAATAGCGCCTCACTGCGCATGCGCAGAAAAAAAAATGGGGAGGTTTTGAGGCGGTATTGGGGCGGTGTGCGCAGGTGAATGGGGCGCAGGTATGACGTCACTTCCGTTTGGGGTGAATGTGGCGTGACCTTGGGGGCATGTATTTCTTCGCGGTGATGCGGTCTGGCGGTGATACGGTCTGCCTCCGCGGACCGAAAGTAGTCCCAAACCCGTGGGTTTTCGTGGAAGTGTTCGGCAATCTGTAGGGACCGCTAGTGGACCGATGGGGTCGAGTGAGGTATCAAAGTGAAGCATTCGTGAAGGGGCATTTGATGGGGTGGGTGTGGGGTTGAACTAGCGTCATACTGCGCATGCGCGGTGGCCGAAGGGTATGAAAATAGCCTTTTTGGAACTAGGGGAGCCCCTAGTTGACCGATGGGGTCGAGTGAGGTATCAAAGTGAAGCATAGGTGAAGGGGCATCTGATGGGCTGGGCGCGGGGTTGAACTATCGGCATTCTGCGCATGCGCGGAGGCCCAAGGGTATGGAAATAGGCGTTTTGGAGCTAGGGAAGCCCCTAATGGACCAATGGGGTCGAGTGAGGTATCGATGTGAAGCATTCGTGAAGGGGCATCTGATGGGCTGGGTGTGGGGTTGAAATATCGGCATTCTGCGCATGCGCGGTGGCCCAAGGGTATGGAAATAGCGGTTTTGGAGCTAGGGAGTCCCTAATGGGCCAATGGAGTCGTAGGAGGTATCAAAGTGAAGCATTCGTGAAGGGGCATCTGATGGACTGGGCGTGGGGTTGAAATATCGGCATTCTGCGCATGCGCGGTGACCCAAGGGTATGGAAATAGAGGTTTTGGAGCTAGGGGAGCCCCTAATGGTCCAATGGGGTCGAGTGAGGTATCAAAGTGAAGCATTCGTGAAGGGGCATCTGATGGACTGGGTGTGGGGTTGACATATCGGCCTTCTGCGCATGTGCGGTGGCCGAAGGGTATGCAAATAGCCTTTTTGGAGCTAGGGGAGCCCCTAGTGGACCGATGGGGTCGAGTGAGGTATCAATGTGAAGCATTCATGAAGGGGCATCTAATGGACTGGGTGTGGGGTTGAAATAGCGGCATTCTGCGCATGCGCGGTGGTCCAAGGGTATGCAAATAGACGTTCTGGAGCTAGGGGAGCTACTAATGGTCCAATGGGGTCGAGTGAGGTATCAAAGTGAAGCCTAGGTGAAGAGGCGTTCAGGCAATGGGGTGGGTGCATGTAAAATTTTTCCTGAAAAAAAACAAAAAACGGAAAACCTGGGAAAATGCCTATATGGGGTATGAGGGGTATATAGGTCGCCGGGCTTAACGGGGCTTGTCTATCAACAGAGTTATCTTCCCCTAGTTCCAGGGTGGGTGTATGTAAAAAATTTCCTGAAAAAATACGGAATACGGACTTTATCCTAAATTACGGGAAAATGCCTATGTGTATGGGAGGTATAGGACCATCCTGGGAAACGTACTTCTATACATTTGCGAGTAGGGTTGTGAGGTCTCGTTTTACTCGTCTCGTCATTTAGAACATGATAGGAGAGGTATCGTGCGAATCGGTGAAATTTTTGAAAAAGTCTGAACCCCATCCATACTGAGGGTATAGGATCAATGTTTGTCCCCCTGGGAAACGTACTTCTATACATTTGCGGTAGGGTTGTGGGGACTCGTTTTACTCGTCTCGTCATTTAGAACATGATAGGAAGTATCCCCGTGCGAATCGGTGAAATTTTTGAAAAAGTACGATATAGCCTCATATAGTCCATACTGAGGGTATAGGATCAATGTTTGTCCCCCTGGGAAACGTACTTCTATACATTTGCGGTAGGGTTGTGGGGTCTCGTTTTACTCGTCTCGTCATTTAGAACATGATAGGAAGTGTCCCCGTGCGAATCGGTGAAATTTTTGAAAAAAGTCACCGAGCCCCATATAGACCCATACTGAGGGTATGGGATCAATGTTTGTCCCCCTGGGAAACGTACTTCTATACATTTGCGGTAGGGTTGTGGGGTCTCGTTTTACTCGTCTCGTCATTTAGAACGTGATAGGAAGTGTCCCCGTGCGAATCGGTGAAATTTTTGAAAAAAGTCACCGAGCCCCATATAGACCCATACTGGGGTATGGGTTCAATGTTTATCCTACTGGGAAACCCACTTCTATACATTTGCGGTAGGGTTGTGGGGTCTCGTTTTACTCGTCTCGTCATTTAGAACATGATAGGAAGTGTCCCCGTGCGAATCGGTGAAATTTTTGAAAAAGTACGATATAGCCTCATATAGTCCCATACTGAGGGTATAGGATCGATGTTTGTCCTCTGG